>APFE031174691.1:88997-110878 GCA_000404065.3 Pinus taeda
TTCAATCTTATATATATTTGGGTAATGTTGAACATGATTTATTACTTATTCTTATTTTTAAATCATTAATTTTTTAATTTAAAACTATATATCTATTTATGGTGTTGTTTTCAATGAGACTTTTTGGAAGCTTTTCTGCTAGGTTTTTCACCTCTAATTTCTCTAAAATCCAGTACAAATTTATTGAAATCATAAGTTTAATGGGTAACCTATGCACAATTGAAGTGCCCTGGGAGTTTTTCAAGGTGTTGAATCCATATATATAGTAAAAAAAACCAATTTAAATAACACAAATCAAAATTTCACCTCAAAATTTTCTCGAGGTGTTGAATCCATATATATAGTTAAAAAAAAGTTTAAATAACACAAATCAAAATTTAACCTCAAAATTTTCAGCAGAATTCCAGTACTGGAAAGTCAAAAAAGTCACACTAAAGACAACTCCTTTATTTATTTATAATATTTTAATAATTATTTAATTTAAAAACATTTAAAAATCTAATAAATTTTTTAAAATGAATAGAAATCTCTTAGAAACATACTAAAATATAAAAAAATATAAACAAAACAATCTATCTTATTTCATTTCTTTAGTAGCAACAATGATTTTTTAATGTAAATATGTATTTGTCAAAAAAAAAATTATCTAAAAAAATAATTAATAAATTTATAATTTGAATATTATATTAGGAATATTGACTTAGGAATTTTTCTAACAAACTAAACTAAATTAATTATAATGTGAAAAAAACACAATAATATTTTAAAATGAAAATAGCTAAATGAAATAGTGTATATTATCTATTTTTACCCATAAAAATACAAATCCTTTTTTTCCAGAAGAAAAAGTAGAATAATATTTATATTATGTTCAAAATACCATTATGAAAATACAGAAAAGTGGAAATGAGCATAGTCCTGGATATGGCAACCTATACTGGGCATATTCAACAGAACATCCATACTTGGAACATATACAAAATTTTGGACTTCATATATACAAAAACATCATAGCAGCATCAAAGAGCTATTAAGGATATATAGTAAACCTGTGTTACTGAGGTAGTATCCAGCAAAAATAGGAGCTTGAAGCATACCAGATATTGTTGACTTTATATGTCGGGCATAGAGAATGCTTATATATAATATGAGCAAGTATCCATAGAGATGCAGAGGTGCCACTTATCTTATGGAGTTTGCATTCCCCTTTTTGAAAGTATATCTGCTTGCTCATTTTGATTGCGTTTTATATGTGAGATAGGGAAAGTCGCTGGCTTCCATAGAGATGCAATCCTATCCAGCCATCTTGTAAGGCTGTCATTTTTTATTTCATGTTTGCCATTCACATGTTCTATGATTATTTTCAAGTCACCATATACATTTATAGGTCCAATATCCATGAAAGAACAAAATAAAAGAAGACCATGAAGGGACATGGCCTCTGCCTTGTTATTTGTCCCTTTTCCACCATTCCAGTATATGTAGTATTGGAGATCATTTGACATGCCAATGTAAACACCACAAGCGCATATGCCATCTTTTGCCGCACCATCAAAGTGAGCCCTTGGGAGTGACAGTTGTGGGCTGTCAGAGGCAGTCCTCCGTTAATTTTTCTGTTGGGGCATGTTTTGGAGAATGGAGAAATAGTAAGGAATAACCTTATCCATAATACTTTCAAAAGTCTCCTTGCTGTTTTGGAAAATTATTTTGTTCCTCCACTTCCATATGAACCAAATAATGATTAAAGGGATGGGATGCCAAATAGATTTTTGAGAGCCCGACCATTCATATGCTTTCGTTATGGAAGGATGTGAAACTGCAGGAAAGCTAAAGAAAGTTGCCAATTGCATCCACAAATGCTGAGATTGTGGGCAATCCAAAAAAATGTGCAAATTATCTTCTATGTTGGCAGAGCAGATCACGCATATGGGAGGTCCTTGCTAGTTCCTTTTTGTAAGTTTATCCAAGTGAGATTTTTATGATGATATACAAGCCACAAAAACATAATGATTTTTAGCAGGCAGCATACCTTCCATAGAAAGAATGGAAATATTTTTTGGGTGGTCTCTCCTCGTTGTTCTATCAATGAGAGGTATATGTCTCTTACTAATATAAGGGACCTGCCTTTCTTTACCTGCCATTCAATGCAATCTCTGTCCTCAGTTTTGTAAAATCCTGCACTCCTCATATTCCAAATAATTTAATTCCATTGGGCTTCCAATTCACCTTCTAGGCTGAGATCTCTATATGATTTCCATTGTGGAATGGCATTCTTTCATCCATCAATTACCTGTGCGCAGTAGAAGAAACCTTTTTGATGGAGGAGCGTGAGAAGCTATGGGGTGATTTTTGGGTCCATATCAACTCCCTTGATGGCATCAACACCAATAAGGATGTTATTACCAGTTTGAAATTTCCATATGAAGTTCCTGTAGAAAAAAGGAAGAATCTTTTGAAAGCTTCTCCAAATTACCAAAACTTGAGAGGGCCATTTGAAACTGTTCCTGTACCAGTAGTAAATATCTTTATTCCCAAGATATTTCATTTTAATAGTTTGATTCCATAAGCTTTTTCCAAAAAACACCTGCCACAATGATTTGCACAGAAGTGCCCTGCCAAAGAGACGCAAATTCATGATGCCCCAGCCTCCATTTTTCTTTGGAAGGGAGATGTTTTCCAACTTAGTCAGATGATATTTTTTCTTTTCCTTGCATCCGCCCCAGATAAAGGTTGCCATTAAGCTGTTCAATTTATTAATAATAGCCGATGGCAAGTAAAACAGATGGGCCCAATAAACACTGATTTGTGCTAGAACCGACTGAGTTAGAATCATTCTGCCAGCAAGTGATAAGCATTTAAATTCCCATGCTGATATTCTCTTATAAAATCTGTTTATGATCCAAGACCAGTCCGAAGTATTGTTCCTGTGGGTTTCAGATGATACCCCAGATATTTTAGCTCGTCTTTTATGGAGACAACCCGAATGTTAAACAACTATGAGATATATTCCATCTCCTCTTCATTACCCTTACCAAAATGAAATGTAGATTTACCTTTGTTGACATATAAGCCAGTAGCCTTTTGGAATAGATTTATTATCTTGTGCATTATTTGCCAAGTATATCTGCAGAGCCTGTCGAATAGAAGAACGTCATCCACAAAGAGGTTGTGTCTAAGAAAGTTACCTCTAGAGGTGGAGAGGGGGCTAATATTTCCAGCAACAACCGCTTTTTTATGTGAAGACTAAGGGTATCCATGACCAAGATAAATAAAATTGGAGATAATGAGCACCCCTGACGGAGGCCTCTTTCCACCAATAAAAATCCTTATGATCTCATGTAATCGATGGAATCTTAAAATTTTGCTATGGACTGAATCTTAAAATTTGATATGTATATATTATCTTTTTTCCTCGTGAATAGATTATCATTTCTTTAAATAAAATATATCAAATATGGATTTGAGACTTTGAGAAATACTATAAAATATTGTTTTAAATCATTATTTATATTTTTGGAATTATAATTATATAAAAAATAATTTTTTAAAACATAAATTTTCTTAATATGATTGAGGATAAATAAAATATATAATTATCATATAAATCTTTATTAGTATTTAAAAAAAATCATTGTTTTGTTTTATAACAAATATATATAATTTCCTAAATGAAATAATACAAATGGAAATAAGGATACAACTTATATTTTGAATGTCACTATAGATTCGGAAAAAAAATTATTGAATGTTTTTCGTCAAACGTCATAGAATGCCTAAATTGTCTATTCTAGAAAATCAATATTTCTTCACAATAGTTCTAAATCTTTCATTGGTAAAATAAGTGGTAAATTATATCTTGGTCAACCTTAACCATCTCAATATTTCAATTATTATTTTGATTGTGTATTACCAACTTTAAAAAATACACTAAACAACCTAAATCTAATGCAACAATTATTATTTCAAACCAAGGTACAATTTTTCCAATTCTACAATTCCAATTTAACAATCTGATCGGCCTCTCTTTGCACCTTTTGGAGCAATTGCTAATTTATATTTTACCAAAAATATGAATTAATATTGTAATAAGTGTCTTTGTATTGCTTTGCTCTTGTTTGTACCAAAATAGTTTACTCTTATTTTTGGTGTACTAAATTCTTTTCCAAATGTCCATTAAATAAAAGATTATTCAGATCGTGATTAAACTATAAAGGTTAGCATTAATTGATGTCTTTGAAACTGTATAGGTTATTGATACTAGAGGGCCATTTAAATATGTTGTAGTCTAAACAAATTGCTTTTTTGTCCTAAAAATTATGGAAATTTCAACAAAATTTTGATAAAATTCTGCATGGATTTTTGTAAATCCAAGGTATAGTTGTCAAACTTCAAGATTTTGGGTAAGATTTTGATGGCGCTGAATCCATTTCCACCATCAAAAACATGATTCAAACACAGTTATTGCAAGATTTTTTGAAAAAAATTTGCCCATATTCTAACCACTTTTAACTGTCCGACAAATTTCTCTGTCTCTGTATCCTTCTTCTATGACCATACCTAATTCCAAGGCATCCACTGCTTACTCGTGAATCTCAATGGATAATTTTGAGGGATAGTCACTGTGTATTTTGCAGCTACCGAATGAAGTGATCCATATAATTCTTGCTTCTCTTCCGATCACACATGTTTTGAATGTGACCCTCATTTCCAAGGAATGGCACTCCATCATCACTTCTAGCCTTTTGATATGCGTTGTGTCTAGATTGCATCCACAATTTTAGGTTCAATAGGATCCATGAAGGAATACAATTTACAAATTTCAGATATCAAACAACTACCTTTTTTTTTTTCCAGAACGAAAAAAGCATAATTGTATTATATTGAGACTATATAAAGGTTCTAGGTAGTACATTATCAAGCTTTTAGAAGCTGGAATATCTTAAACTTGAAAATAAAAACTGGAGGATGTGTCCCTCCATAAAGGGAAAAAACAATATGAGTTGTTCCACATCAAAAACAGATACAAGTTTTTTATACAACACATGCGGATTTCTGAGATGTAACCTTGATTTCAGAGATTGTTGGACATCCATATATCATACATATACGATGATAAAACAAAAAGGATGAAGAAGAGTAGACCTGGAGATAATCAAAGGTGAGCTAATAGACAGGGATTGAGAAATCCTGAATGATAAAGGATTTCTCGCCATATATTACCTTCATGGACTAGGAACCTATTTCTAATAGTAGACCTTCCTTTGGCAGGCTGTTCGCTTGCTGGTTTTGAGCACGGTAAATGTGTGGAATGGAGAATTCTTTCACAAGTCCCCCAAAAAACATAATCCTGTCCATCCAACCTGCGAGATGTGGGCTCCTGATGTGGCAATTTCCCTTGACATGATCGATCATGATTTTGGAGTCATCAAAAATTGAAATAGACTGTATACAAAAAAAAATGCAGAAAGCAAGAAGACCTGCTAGATCCCTCGCCTCAACCATGCTATTTGTGCCCTTTCCTCCATTCCATGAAATAAAATATTGAAGATTCTCGTCCATTATGATATGTACCCTACAGCCACAAGAGTTTTGCTGAGCAGCACTATCAAAAAACGATCTTGGGGTCCTTGAAAGATAAACTTCTTTCTCATTTCTGTTGACACTTTTTGTTTTGGGTTGCTTTTTCGGCACAGAATCATAGATGGATATGATATGTTGCAAAATAGTCTTGAGAGGGTCTTTCATTTCTTTGAAAAAAATTTGTTCCTCCACCTCCATGCACACCATAGGACAATAATAATTATTGATCTCCATGAATCTCTCTGCCCACTCCACATTCAAAGGCTGCATGCGTTGAGGCATGAGAAACAAGAGGGAAACCATATAGAATTGCCAATTCATGCCATATTTGCTGAATAGATTGGCATTGGAAGAACATATGATAATTGGTTTCCTCGACTGATTCACACATTAAGCATCTACTCGGCCCGTGCCAATTCCTTTTCTTTAGATTTTCCTAGGACATATTTTTATTATGGAACACCAGCCACGAGAAGTATATTAATTTGGGAGAGCATCCTGATTTCCAAAATACTGATGGATACTTAGGACTAGAGTGCATGGTCTTTAATCCAATCAGATCTATATAAATATCCTTTACACAAACTTGAAAATTTGCTTTTGGCACTTTCCAAATTAGCTAATCCTCTAGCCTGAATCGATGAAAACTACAACTTCTCAAACCATCCCTGACATTGTTCCAATGCCTTGCCAAAGACTCTGACATGCCTAGATCAATGGCCTCTTTCCAAAGAGGAAGTGGGCCTTGCCATACTGCTATGAGCTTATCCCAGATAAAAATACCTTTTCTATGGAAGAAGATTAGAAGCCTTTCGGGAATGGTTATGCTCTCTCGCCCGCACAAGATGGGGTCTATTCCAATGAGGATTCTGCTGTCGGATTGTAAGCTCCATTTCAGATTCTTTAGAAAATATTGCTCAATTTTGTGAAAACAGAGCCATATAGCTGACCCATACATGGCTCCGATCCTTCCTAATCTGAACCAATATTGCATGTATTTACCTTTCATATATATATATATTTTTTATAGTAATACTCCACGGCCCTTCCCCGAATATTCCTCTCCACAGTGATTTGCACAGTAGTGCTTTCCCAAAAGCCCTCAAATCCAATAATCCCCATCCTCCTGAATTCTTCGACATAGAGATCTTTTCCATTCTAGTAAGATGATATTTTCTCTGTTCTGATTTGCCGCCCCATATAAAATTTGCAGTTATCTTGTTCATTTTCTGGATGATACTCGTAGGGAGAAAAAAATGTGTGCCCAATATATAGCCAGTTGCGTTAATACTGCTTGTGTTAGAACAATTCTTCCTGCCAATGATAAACACTTGTATTCCCAAGCAGATATCTTTTTATAGTACCTATCTATTAACCATTGTCAGTCCATTTTAGAGTAACCCTTGGCTTTTAGCTGAAAACCCAAATATTTTAATCCATCCTTGATAGACCTCATCTCTATCCCAAACAACATAGAAATCCATTCCACTGTTTCCATATTGACTTGTTTATTTGTAAACCAGTAACGCTTTGGAACCTATTTAGAATGTTATTGAGACATATCCACGAGACCCTGCATAGCATTGCAAAAATGAGCACATCGTCGACAAATAAGTTGTGCGAGATGTAGTTGTTCTTGCAAATCTTAACAGGCCTGCACCTGTTTTCAGAGACTGCCATATTAATATGAAGGCTTAAAGAGTTCATTGCCAGGATAAACAAAAGAGGAGAAAGGGGCCATCCTTGATGAAGCCCCCTTTCTGCTGGAAAAAAAGGAGAAGGAATCCCATTTATGATGACAACATAGTTCACGTTCTCTACACATGCCATGATCCAGCTTATGGTATTTGATTTCAGGCCAATCTTTGCTAATAAACATCTAATGAACCCCCAATCTAAGCAATCATATGTTTTTTGTAAATCAATTTTTAGAATGGCAGCTTCATATTTTTTTGAGAGCATAGTAAACAGGCTTTCTTGAGTATTAGCGACAACATCCAATATATTCCTTCCCTTTAAAAAAGCATGCTAATCCTTTGTTAGAATACTGGCTAATGTCACTTTAATCCTTCCAGCAATAATTTTTGTGATAATTTTTAAAGTTATACTGCATAAGGAAATCGGCCTAAAATCTTGAAAGGAGTCCACTTCCATTTTTTTTGGGATAAGTGATATTTGAGTGGAAGATGTAATCTGATGAATGTTGCCTGAGATTCTTGCTACTTCAACCATCCTCAACAAATCTTGTTTGATGATATCAAAGAAGTGAATAACGATTTCTATTGTCGAGCCGCTCGGGCCAGGAAATTTATCCTTTTTAAAAGCCTTCATAACTCCTAGAAGTTCTTCCTCTGTTATGGGCTGAAACAAGCTTTCATTTTTTCCATCATCAAACATTTGTGGGACTAGATCAATACCCCATAAGATATCCTAAAACCTGCACTTATCCCCTCTTTTATATTGGTTTTTAAAATGTCTCACAGCTTCCTTTGAGATTTCTCGTTGTGAGAAGAGGTAGCCCCCCTGACCATCACTTATTTTCCATATGGAATTTCTCTCACGCCTGGAATTTGCATACTTGTGGAAAAATTTTGTGTTCTTGTCACCTTCCTTGAGCCAAATTTCCGTGCTCTTGAGTCTCCATGAGGCTTCTTCCTGCTTCAGAAGATTTTGTTTTTTCCTTTCAAGCTCTTTTATGCGACATCTCATGCTAAAAGGAAGTGAGTTGGCATCTAAAGCCTTGGATATACTGTCCAGTTCCCTCTGAGTTCCTTGGAGGGCCAATCTATCCAACTGTCTTTTTTTAAATTGCCATTCTTTGACCACCTTTCTCATAGAGGAAAACTTGTCTCTAAAGGTATAAACGGGGGTATCATGTCTTTTGCAGATAAATCCTTCCATGTTTTTGTTATGACTTCATTGAAGTCTGGATCTTCTAACCATATTCTGTTGAATTTAAATGGGTACCCATTCCTAAAGCCCTTTTCCCTCCAGCTAAGATAAATCGGCCTATGGTTGGATATGAATACATTCCCAATGGACAAATAAGGCATGCCCATTCTATCAATAATGCTGACATGTACAATAAACCAATCAATCCTTTTTGCAATGTACGCCTCTTCTAATCTTCCCTTGTCCCATGTAGGCATCATTTTGGATGGAGTTATATCTACAAGATTCCTATGCAGAAGTTCATACTTAATGCGATCTGCAAGCGGGTCTCTCTTCCTGCAATTCCCCCATCATTCCTCTAAACTTAGAGTTACGTTTAGATCGCTTGCAATCATCAATGATTCAATATCAAAAATTTCTGAAGCAAATAATTTTTCCCAGAAAGGAATCATGTTCTTATAAGGGGCGTAGATATTCAAGATATTAATGGGACAGTCTTTTCCTCTGATAGATGCTGAGATGAGAATGCTTGCAAAGCATTTATAAGCTTTAGCTCTGATCCAGACAGGATCCCATAAGATCGCCAACCCCCCCGAAAGACCCTTGGCTTCCGAAGCTACTAGATGCCATTAGGGAAACATTTTTCTAAAATAGGATATGGACACATGATTGCTATGCATGGTTTCTTGAATTAAAATAATTTTTGGCTGAGATGAGTAGAATAAATTCTTTAGCGCTAAAAATTTTAGGTCTGCTCCAAGACCTCTAATGTCCATAGATATGATGAAGGTCATTGGGAATTTTTTTCAGCCACGCTTGCTCTAAGAGGCTGAATCTCTGACATATCAATGATGGGAGCGTCAACAAGGGACAAATTTCTCACACCACTGTCTGCAACATTAGTCCTCCCCATAAAATGTCTACTACCTCCATTGTTTTTCTTTCTCACCGTTATATTTCTTGCAGAATTCGGGCTTATGAGAGGAGGCAAATGATTTCTTGGTTTATGGATGGTTAAAGGTTCCAACTCAAGAGATTTTTTTCTTAGAAGAAAGTCGAAGTCGTTGTCATACAAATTTGTTGGAGATGAGACAGGGGAATTTAGAGGGGTGGCAGATACATTGGCTCTTTGACTTTCGTGGATGGGATGATGTTATTTTTGGGCATCGACGAAGATGATGAAATAAAAATCGTTTGGGATCCCACTTTAAAGTCCTTGAAAGGCTAGATGGTCGATGGGGGAGGAGGAATTGCTTTTTCGTCGTTCGGTTCCGGGGGACGCAAACAAAGGATAGTTTGAGTCTTTTTATCAGTAGTGAAACCAATCCTAGACGAGCTTTCAGGCCTAGTACCGTGGCCCTGAGAAAGGTCCTAAGAGAAGTATTGAGGAGAATGGTTGATTTTTTTTTCCAGATTTTTAAAAACTTGCATAGCATCAAGTTCCATCGGAGACAAACTGGCTGTAGGAGATGGCTTCTCCTTTTCAGAGAACATGGGAGAGTCTGCCTGGAAATTTCCATGAAACAATCTATTTTTTAGAACCGGGTGCCAAAGGAAATTTTTAATTAGGTGTCCTATCCCGTGACATGCAGAGTATCCAAAAGGGATTCCCCAAAAATCCAGTTTTTGTTTTATTTTTAAGTCTCTCTAGGCAATCTCTATGTGGTCAGGAAACCCTCCCCTGTAGGCCTTTTCAATAAGAATCCACGCTATTCACTTGTATTTTTCCCCAAGACACCTTGGGTCAATGTAGACAAATATTCCAATAGAATTACCTATCTCAGTTAGAGTCTCCTTAGACCACATCTCCAAGGGAAGGTTAGGGAGCTTGACCCAAATCAAGTTATTCGAAGGGGTGTTTTTCAGAGGGTTGTACCCAATATACCACCTGTAGAGAGCAAGGAAGCTCCTTCTATGAACCCAAGGTCACTTCTGAATGGTTTCTGCATCACTGTCACTTAAAAAATTAAAGCAGTACCACTCCTTCATGAGATTTGAAACAATGGGAGTATATCCAATCAGTGGTTTCCACTGAACCTTAAGCCATTTTCTCATCGTGGTATCATCCATTTCTGGAAAGCGCCATCTACCCACCAAGGCAAGGTCCTATAGACTTTCTATACGCTCAGTCAAGTGGACACTGTCCAATTTTATTGCCGTAGGCGGGGGGGTGGTTTTGACAGGATTCCGAGTCTTGTTATAACGGCTTGCGTGTTCACGCAAAACCTTATCCTTCTATTAAAAAACACTTTTCCTATTGACCTCCCATAATGGTTGCTGTCTTTGAACCCCTTCTGTATCCCTGTTAGCATCAGGCATCAATGGTTGGACAACCATGTCATCTAGAGTAGATTTCCATCCTCTAGATAACGTGGCATCCCCCCATTCCTTCTCGGCCTGTATTGCTACCTATATCATGGCCTCCATGGCTGATGCATTGGACCCACACTCCATGCGCCTCCAAAATCTTCCCCTTGGATTAACTATAGTACCTTTTGTCCTAGTTAGATTTCCAAATCAGGACTTTATACCAGAAATAAATAGGCAACTGACCGATCTCTGAACATAAAACCCGGATGAGGTAATGCCAAATGAGGGAATTTAAGACACTTCTGACAATGGATCTGGCAACAGGAAGACTCCGGAAGGATGGTTTCAGTTTTCTAGATAGGTGTGGAAACAGATACAGCCAGTTGGCCAGAGATAATAACTAAGGATGATGACACCTATTAAGGCGAATGACATAAAATGGATAAGCCTAAATTCTTTATTCCCATAGGTACGAGACACGTTACCTAAGGTACATATCCCAAATCCCTATGAGATTTGAAATACCACGCTCTTCAATGTTTCAAAAAACCGGATTTGGACTTTTAATTTCCGGTCCCGTGGAATGGGTTTTCCGGCCCAGAAAACCAGGAATTCTGATTTGGTGGAAACAACCTACAAGCTACAAACCATGGGAGTCTCAGATCCTTCAGAGAGTGAGAGTGTCAGCTATAGTAGCAAGCTCATGAGCTTAGGAAAAAGCAGTCCCTATCAAGAATTCTTCCTAGGCTTACAGAGAAAAATTCCAGCTCCTTGCATATTGTTAACTGGATGACGAATCTTGGCAAACTATGCAACAACAATATATTTCAAAAATACACCACCAGGCTCCTATTTTAATTTGAAAATCTGAACAGGGTTTATAAATCACAACAAACTTCTTCAATTTGTGTATGATTACCCAAAAGATGCTGAATAATCCAGACCCTGAACAGAGAAACTTAAAACATGCTGAATAAACCAGACCCTAAACAGAGAAACTTAAACCATGTTGAATAAACTAGAATCTGAATAGAGAAACTTAACAATGGCCGATTCATAATTCAGACTCTCTTCCCATTTTTATATTTTTAAAGCGCCAGAGCAGAAGATTATCATACTAAAAACTCACTGTAACTGTGTAGCTCTATAATTCATAAGTAAAAATTGCATCCCATAAGCTAAATAGAGACATAGACAAACTGTCAAAGGCAAAGAGTCTGACATTTTACCAGGCACATGTCAAGGGGAGAGCGTCTTTTAGCCTCCAACAAACCCGAAAACCAGCAGATTTTGAGCCAAAGCAAAAACACCAAAAGATGAAAGCAGAAGAGTGAAAATGATAAACTTCCAGGTTATGAGAGAAACTCAGCCCTACGCCTGGGCACGCAGGGAAAAGGGAGAAGCTAGCCAAAACTTTTCTCCCCTACCAAAGAACTAGTTTTATAATGGCTTCAATGGACGACAGGCCAGTGAAAAATGGAGTGTGTGTGTCAGCCTATGGTTTAGCATGAATAGCTATAGACTTGAGTGCCGTCAGGTGACGATGGAATGAAGCACGTCGAGTAGAAAACATGCATGGTTGTTTAGACAAAAACAACTTAAAAAACTATTTATACATTACAAATCTTAAAAATTAAAATTTTAAAACATAATTTAGAAATCCTAATAAATTTTATGCATTACATTTTTCCCTAAATAAAAATAATATTTTTTTATTACAATTCTTTGTAAAGTAGTAATTGTTGTCCAAGATAAAAGCTTAATATGGAAAGGAGTGACAAATGATATGTTTTCTATTTTCCTAAAAAAAAATTATTAGATCTTCAATATTATCTAGTTGTTATTTTAGGCTATTGAAAAATTGATTAGAAGTTAAAGGAAAATTTCTAGCTATTTTTGAGAAATTACACTTGTATGTATTTCTCTAATAACATCAACTAAATTATTAGAAAGCTACACACACATATATGTTGATTTTTGTAGCATCAAATGTGCTCTAGACTCGAGAATTTGTAGATAGGCTAAGACACATGCATTCTCCAATACCTAGAAATTGTTTGGGAAAATTCCACGTAGAGATGATTTAATTAAAATAATTAACCGTTTTAAAAGACTCCCTAAGTTTAAACTTAGGAAATTGGTTAATTAAAGGGTATTAATTAAATTTGGTGTGAATCTTCTAGAAGAAGATGAAAATCAACTCCCAGTTAATCTTAGCCTTTTATTATGATTTAATCTTGGTCGTTGGAGTTCCAACGAGAGATTATATTAAGGAGCTTGAATGGCACTTGGAAAACACATCGAGTGAGAGAGATCAAGAGATTTAATTTCTTAAGAGTAGTAGCGTTGAGTTGCCTGAGTAAGATCGAGTGATCTTCTTGCAGCGAGGGGCAAGGATAGTCGTCTGGAGGAGAGTTTTTGAGATCTTGAGAGTACAAGGTAGAGGAGGCATAAAGAGGTTCAGAGAGGAAACATAGTGCCACGCAAAGGTAGCATAGAGCTTCAGAGGGGGTTCAAAATTCAGTTGGGAGAGTCAAGATCTAGTGCCAGAAGCCATGGTGTGAGATCGAAGGGCCATAGGGTCGAATTTCCACACAACATGAGGTCAGAGGAGGAGGTGAAGCAGACCCCAGAGATTGTGATGCAGATCTCCCTAGGTTGATGCAAAGGTTGCATAGAGGCAGCTTGGTGTTAGCCTTCCAAACCCTGATCAATGTCAAATCACCAGTAACAGTGTGAGATTTTTCTCACTAACTCTTTGCCAACTTATTCTCTATATCGAATTTTAAGTTTGGGCATCTAATGATTTGTACTAAAAAACTATTGCATAATAAATAAACCCTCAGCTGCTACACCGATTTTCCCAAGTTGGGTTTTTCCAGGGACATTGTCCAAAAACAACTGTGTATATGTGTGTGTTTATTTCTCTCTTGTGCAGTATTTAGTTTCCAAAGTGTTTATTTTGTGTAAGTTGCAGTGTATGTATTTCGATATTTGTTGTAGAAAACTGCAAGTAATTTGTTTAAAGGAATTTTAAAAATAGGAGAAATATCATCAAGTTGTGGTAGTAGGATTTGGGGTCACCAAATTTTCACATGGTATCAGAGCACAAATTGTAAGCAGAAGAGATTAGAGAAGAAAGAAAGAAGGAGGTTCTAACCTCTACCTTGGCAGTAGTTCGAAACCCTAAAGGCAGTAAAGTCCTTGGGCCAAAGTGGTATTTTGAGGAAAGGTCAATTTTTCTGAGTGAGTCGACTGAAAAATTTGATTTTCCAGATCAAAGATTTCCAGAGGCAGAAGGGAGAAGCATGTTTTCCTTATAGAGTAGATCTTCAGTTAGGACACAGTTATTTTACAATAGTTTGCTAGTGCAAAATAACATTAGTTGGAAGGAAGAGAACACACTGTGGGAATTCCTTTCTCAAGGAACTTCTAGCCAAGAAGTTCGAATTTTCATAGCAGAGCAGTAGTAGTTGTGTGCAGGATTTATCACTCCAGATGGGAGTGTGAATAGTTGGGTAGCAGTTGTGCAGAGGAGAAGAGGAAGTAGTTCGAATTTTTTAGGAGAGATGGCATCAGCTAGGTTGAGAGATCAATATTGATTGGAAGAAACCTCAAACCATGTGATTTGGAAGGCCAGTATTTCCTGCTTTCTTGATGGAGTTCAAGATCATGTGGCATCTCACATAGCTGGCAAGGATACTACCCAACATATGTGGGAGGCATTAACTATGCTATACAAAGGATCTTTCAAGCAGCGGAAGATGTACTTGGAGGAGAGGTTGAGATGCACGAGGATGCAGAAGGGGGAGCGTGTAGACCTCTTCCTTACTAGGCTTCAAGATATCTGGGATCAACTGGCTTCAGTGGGATCAATGCCCCAACCTACAAAGTTTGTTCAATTAGAGTTGAACAGTGTTTTTGAAGATTGGCAAGTTTTCGTTGAGAGTATCCTGGGTAGAGAAAAACTGCTAGATTTGGAACGTGTGTGGGCTAATCTGTAGTAGGAGGTGATGAGGTGTGATTTGGTGAAGTCCACCATCAGTGGAAACAGCAGTAGTGGGATTAAGGGAGTGAAGGAAGAGGAATATGTGGCCCTCACATCAAAGGGGCAGCAGGAGCAATGCAGAAGAAAGAAGGACATTTCAAAGATCAAGTGCTTCAGGTGTGGTGAGATGGGCCACTAAAACACTCAGTATCCTCTTAGAAAGAAGGATAAAGAAGAGAAGCATGATTAGCAGGCTACATCCGCTGATATCGACAGACTATCCTCTAGATTGGAGGGAGAGTTTTCCATGATCACCGAGATGTCTCCGGGATTGAGGTAGGGTGATCTGGAATTGTAGCCCCAAAGAGCTACAGTATTGGCAAGATTCTTGAGGAAGTCCACCTCATGAACCAATACCTTGCTATGGGAGCCCAAGACATGCAATAGCAGGATAGACCAGTGGCAGTAGTTGCAGTCAGATGCCAGAGTGATAGATGCAGTAGGTAGTAGCGGTTATATACTGGGAAATGCAGTGCAGAGATTGGCACCAATGCAGATGGCACATTGCAGAGTCAACAACAACATAGAGGCTTCAATGACAGCGTAGAGTCTAGAAGCAGTCAGGACTCAGGTGATAGATGCATCATACTGATCACAGTTGGTTCAATATTTTGGATGTTTTTTCCGTTGCAGTTGTTGCAGTTGTAGCAGCAACAGATGGAGAAGGTTGTAGTGCAAATGCAGTGTTGGCAGTAGTTCAGTGGGGCCAGTAGCAGCATAGATGCAACAATCAGAGTTGTGCAGTGGTTGGTGGGAAGCAACAACCAAACACCAATGATGCAATAGGAGAAGGTGCAAAGGTAGAGTGATGATTTAGTGGGTTGCAACACTAGAGCGCTTTCCTCGCTAAGAGGGAGTTTTGATCTATGTAGCATCAGATGTGCTCTAGCCTAGATATTTTGTAGAGAGGCTAATATACATGCATTCTCCAATACCCAGAAATCGTTTGTGGGAATTCCACCTAGAGATGAGTTAATTAGTTGTAGTCAGATGCCATAGTGATAGATGCAGTAGGTAGTAGCAGTCAAATACTGGGAAATGCAGTGCAGAGATTGGCACCAGTGTAGATGGCACATAGCAGAGTCAGTAGCAGTGTAGAGGCTTCAGTGACAGCGCAAAGTCTAGAAGCAGTCAAGACTCAGGTGATAGATGCATCATACTAATCATAGTTGGTTCAATATTTTGGATGTTTTTTCCGTTGCAGTTGTAGCAGCAGCAGATGGAGAAGGTTGTAGTGTAGATGTAGTGTTGGCAGTAGTTCAGTGGGGCCAGTAGCAGCATAGATGCAGTAATCAGAGTTGTGCAGTGGCTGGTGGGCAGCAACAACCAGACATCAACGATGCAATAGGAGATGGTGCAAAGATAGAGTGATGCTTCAATGGGTTGCAACACTAGAGCACATTCCTCGTTAAGAGGGAGTGTTGATTTATGTAGCATCGGATGTTCTCTAGCCTTGAGATTTTGTAGAGAGGGTAATATACATGCATTATCCAATACCCATAAATCGTTTGTGAAAATTCCACCTAGAGATGAGTTAATTAAAATAATAACCTTTTTTAAATGGTTCCCCAAGTCTAACCTTAGGAAATCTGGTTAATTAAAGGGTGTTAATTAAATCTGGTGTGAATCTTCTATAAGAAGATGAGGATCAACTCTCGGTTAATCTTAGCCATTGATTATGATTTAATCTTGGTCGTTGGAGCTCCAATGAGAGATTATAAGAAGGGCTTGATGGACACTTGGAGAACATGCCAAGTGAGAGAGATCAAAAGATCAAATTTCTCAAGAGTAGTAGTGTTGAGTTTCCTGAGTAAGATTGAGTGATATTCTTGCAGTGAGGGGTAGGGATAGTAGTACGGAGGAAAGTTTTCCAGATCTGGAGAGTACAAGGCAAAGGAGGCATAGAGAGAGCAGTGCTATGCAGAGGCAGTGCAATGCCACGTAGAGGCAGCACAATGCCATGTAGAGGCAACATAGAGCTTCAAAGGGAGTTTGAGATTCATATGGGAGAGTTGAGATCTAGTGACAAAAGTTGGGGTGTTGGGGTGTGAGACCAGAGGGCGAGAGGGTCAAATTTCCAGACATCAAGAGATCAAAGGAGGAGGTGACGCAAAGCCCAGAGATTGTGATGCATATCTGTGTAGGTTGACGCAGAGGTTGCGCAAAGGGAGCGTGAGGCTAGCATCCAAAGCCTTATCAGTGTTAGATCGTTAGTAACAGTGTGAGATTTTTCTCACTAACTCTTTGCCAGTTTATTCTCTGTATCAGGTTGTGAGTTTGGCATCTAACTATTTTTACTTAGAAACTATTCCATAATAATAAAACCCTCAGTTGTTGCACCAGTTTTCCCAAGTTGGGTTTTTCCGAGGACATCGTCCAAAAACAACTTTGTATATGTGTGTGTTTATTTCTCTCCTGTGCAATATTTAGTTTCTGCGATATCTATTTTGTGTAGGCTGCAGTGTATGTATTTTGATACTTGTTGTAGAAAACTGCACGTAATTTGTTTAAAGGAATTTAACAAATAGGAAAAATATCATCAGTTTGCTACAGTAGGATTTAGGGTCACCAAATTTTCACTATATATATATATATATATATAATATATATATATATATATATTCCACTATCATTGAATTGAGGGGGCGATATTATCTTCACTTTTGCGAGAAATTTATATTTATTATAACGTATGACTTTACCATCCTTGGACCACTTGACATTTCAACATGAATAGGATGTTGATATTCTTCATTTTCCATTGGAAATTTATAAGCATTATCTATTTCCACATCACTCATCATGATAATGTGATTGTTTGGTTTTTGCATGATTGTCTTACATCTCTTGCATCTAGTGTGCTCATGTCCCCCAATTTTGATTTTCCTCATTAGAGACAATTTTGGAAAGAGGGGACATTTTCGGCATTGGGATTTAGGAGAAAAAGGGAAACTTGCAGCTCTAGTGGAATGTTGGGGCCACAAGAAAGAGAAATTCGACCCAAGGAAGGAGCTTGAAGTCTTGGACAAGAGAGAAAAGAAAAGGAAGTGTGAATTAGGGGAGAGAGAGAGTGGCACCATAATGGGAGAAGAGGCCAACAAATTATAAATAGAGCTCCAGGGCCTCACTCTTGGCATATTTTGGTCATTTTACTACTCGACACTAGTTTCCTTTAGTTTCTTAGCCAAGACAACCCATGTTGTTCAACACAAGGAATTTCTGAGCGGGGATTCCGCCCTCATTTCAGAGAACTTCGAGTGTCTCCCTAGTGAGGTAATTTGGGGAGCTCAATTTAGATCTTCCATTGGACATCATTGCAGGATTTTACTTAGAAGTGCACATTTCTTGGGTGCAGAGGTATTTTCATGGAGCACATTGTGGGAGAAAGCATGGCTTAGAGGCTCTGGGTTTTTGTATGGAATCCTCTTATTATTAGAACAAAGTTTGGACAATGATTTGTCAGGCTCGATTGGAGGCTATAACCTAAGTTAAATTTTCTATCTTTTGGTAGGTGCACAAAATCTATTGACCAAGCATTGCGAAGGGGTTTAGAGAAGTGGAGCCAGGAGAGATAAGGGTTCGAAATAAGAGGTATTTATTAGTGGAGAATTTAACTAGAGCTAGGAGAAATTTTTCGTGGTGGATTTGGGCATAATTTAGTAGTATCAATATTGTGGGGCATTTTCTGGTTGAACTGGGCACTTCACACTTGTTGGAGGTCACCAAGGGTTAGTGGATTTAGCCCATGTTGGCGGGAAAAACTTCCCTAAGGTAAGGGTTGACAACCTCAACAGATCAAAGGCGAATAATCAACAAGAAGCATACATTCAAGCAAGAAAACTATAAAAACTATTAAATTTGGGTTTGAGAGGAGTACTTGTAGGTCCTATGCTTGATGTCGATCTCGTAGGATCCAAACCCTTTGCTTCCTCCCAAGCGAGTAGACCTGCAACATAGTTTAGAGAAGCATATACATAGAAACTAGTTCAAAGTGCGTGCATAATAAACATGTTAGATCATTGAACATAAACATATAAATCATGGCATATTACACATGAATCATAAAAACATGAGATGATAACATATCAGAAACTAGACAGAGCTTCTTTATTGATATCAACAAAGAGTAGTGGAGAGATACAACCTGATCTGACCATGAAACCAACAAAACCTTCCTCTGGATCTGTCCAACCCAAGCCTCAAAGATCACCTCTCAAACAAGTGAAAAAGGATTCCATATAATTAAGGATGAGCATATATGCAAGGAAACAAGGGTTTCCTATGATTGGGAGTGCAAGAGGCACAGGGAAAATCAGACTTGATCAGGGGACCAAAAATAATATAATGTCAATATCCTATCTCCTTCAACTTACTAGGCCTTCCCATGAGGTGTATAAATATCACCAAAAATCGGTTGATTCAATTAGGCCACATGCTCCTCTAGGTAGGATTTTGGTGAAACTCGTAATCCCCGCCCGAAAAATAAGATATTATTTTATTTTTCATATTTTAAATAATATACGCAGATTTTGTATTATGGTACCTGCGTGTGTACACACTTTTTAAAGGGTGGAGTCACATATGAAATTAAAAATATTATTGTCTAATAAATGATCAAGTATGTATGGGAAAGGACTACCCAAGGCCATATCAGAGCATCAAAACTACAAGAGTGTTGAATGATGCCAGAACATATTCCCCCTAATATATGAGGTTATAAGTGGTACATTATGGCTGAAATGTATTAAGTACAAAGAGAGATCATTTGAGGACCTGAGAGGAGATCACTAGGTTCCATCCCACTTAATACCTATGGAAGGAATCAGAAAGAAAGCTTACATTTGAGGCGGGCACGCTCATGCTCAGAGATAGCAAAGTATGTTCACATATAGAGCAAATCCAACATGTATACATAAGTGTTCAGAGAAGATTGAAGAAGACATAGTGGATCATTTGATCATAGCCACAAAGGAACACAACGAAGCTATGTCTCAATACAACACATAAAAAAATTTCTGATCAATGATTCTCGAAGAACGTGTGATCACTGATGTTGCATAATTGATCCTCACAATAGTACCAAGTCATATAGGTTGAATAGTGGTACTGCATAAAATTGGGTGTCAACATACAGGATTTTGTTGTGATGAACTGCAACATATAAAGGTGGCTGGTAACATTGACAAAAGACTGAAGGAGCTGACAAGTGAACCAATATGTTGACACAACCCGAGGTTTTGACTAACCGCAGATGGTACATTTCTACACTATGAGAATAAATGATTTGAAGTCAACCATGTGAGAAATCATTTGATTACCGGTCATTGATGTATATCATTAACAAACGCAAGACAACTCACTGATAATGATGATGAGAGTCAAGGTACCCCAGTAGAATCTAACAAGTGCAAATAAATGTGTTGAAGCTGAACACTTGAAATAATCTATCAATCAGGAGACATTGATTTATTCTCACTTTCTATAGCGAATGAGTCTACCACTAATGACTGCAAACCTTAAGGTACTGAAAAAAAGACTCTATATTTTATTACTAGAGCAATGAGTTGGAGTCAATGGGAAAAGATTTGTTGGAAAGAATTCATTAAGGCATCCCACATCAACCAGCGCGAGTGTAACCTGCAGGCCAATAATTTGGAAGAACTGGAATGAAAAGAGATGTAGTAACCATTCTAAAGTATGTTTCCGACGTACACAAGATGTGGCTAGCACATTACAGAAACCATATAAACCAACCAATAATGAGAGTTGACACAGAGAATCCACCAATAGGGTCAAATGGAAACCAAGGTATTGCTGCAGGTTTTAACCCCGTATAGAAATTACCTGCATACAAATTCTAAATCACAAGAAAAATAAAAAATGCAAGAGCATAACACATAAAACACGTATACACAGAGATTTCCCACTGGATCCCAAAACCAGGACTACCAGCTTGATTTTTCATTATGTTCCTTTCAATGTTACAATACATATTTATACATGTCGAAACATCGAATACCATGGACCGAAAACCATCGCGTCCAAAACCATGGGCCGAAAACCATTGCGTCGAAAAAACATGTGCGAAAATCATCCGCAAAACCATAGGTGGGTCCGCCCAACCTAACATAGGGTCCAAAACCAAAATTTTCTGGGGCGCTGCCCCGGACCCGATAAAGTGGGGTTACGCGTACCCCTCAAACCCCCTGTTAACTATGTGGAAAGAATATAACACAACCCGACAATCTCCAACTTGTTGTTTTCTTTCCACAGGGGGCCACAGGAGAGCTTAGTCATTTTTCCAACCCTGAAACACCCATTGTTTCTCTACACCAAGAGAACTTCTCAGAGCTAACAAATTTTGTCAATGCATCTGCAGTATTCTTCAAAGTGTCCACCTTTACCAGCAACACCTTTTTGTCTTCTATCATATCCCTCACAAAGTGATACTGAACATCAATGTGCTTTGTCTTTGAATGATAAGCAGGGTTCTTTGCCAAGAAAATTGCACTTTGGCTGTCACAGTCTATCCTTATAGCTCCCTGTACTAACCCCATACTTGAACACAATCTCTGCAACCAAACTGCTTCCTTGCTTGCATGAGTGGCTGCCATGTATTCTGCCTCTGTAGTTGATAGTGCCACTACAGATTGTTTCTTACTCATCCAACTGACTGCACCTCCAAATAACTTAAACACATACCCACTTGTAGATCTTCTCTGATTCAGATCTCCAGCCCAGTCTGCATCAACAAAGCCACAAATATCCAACACTTTGTCCAATCCTGGTCTTCCTTGGTAGCACAAACCATAATCACTAGTGCCACTCAAAAACCTGAAAACCCGCTTCACTACTGTCCAGTGCTCCTTCTCTGGTTTTGACATAAACCTGCTCAATACTCCCACTGCATGTGCAATGTCTGCTCTACTACAGACCATTGCATACATCAAGCTACCAACTGCACTTGCATATGGAACACAGGACATGTCCTCTTCCTCTTCTTGTGTCTTGGGACACTGTTCAACAGATAACCTCACACCTACAGGAATAG
>APFE031174697.1:9455-22996 GCA_000404065.3 Pinus taeda
ATAAAATTCCGTGAACTTTATAAACTTTTCTCTGCATAAAATTTCGTGAACTTTTCTCCTGCGTACTTCTTAATTCTCATCATATTGAGAGCCATGCCATGGGTGTTGCCATCAAGTACAACATCTGAAACATATAACAATACCAGAAACATAATGCCAACATATTGTTCAGTGCTCAGTTCATCTTGGTTTCACACTATCTTGATTTCATGATGTACCATCTGCCAAGCTCTTGGTCGATTGACACACGTTCCAAGCCAGGGTAACATAGTTGTTTCAATTCAGGTTGAGGGGTATATTTGTGCACAAGCAGTATAATCGTCAGGGTCTTAGTTTCATCTTTGGTATTGTTCTGCTGCTAGAAGGCCTAGTCAGTACCCTAGCAGAGTCACATCAGAACACAAGCATCGATATTGGTGAGCACCTGTATTGCAAAAATAATGCTGCAACTCCTGGGCTTCCTAGTTTACTTTTATCATCCCGGTAGTTCGTAACAAACATGGAAGTGACATTGTTGTATACGTAAGTACTAGTTCTTACTGCAGGTTGTCACTTGGTCAGCTAGCGCAAGATCATTAGGAGCTCAAGCCAACTTCTATGGATTCTAGAAGAAGCTCTATATGTGATGAAAGAAAGGAAATCTTACTCTATAGAGGCTATTCTACTTGCAGAAAGGAAAAGAAGACTGAAATGTAAAGTAAACCTAGAAAACCCTACTTAACTAACTAATCCTACTTTTGCAGAAAGAGAGATGAAAAACCATGAAATGAATTCCATTACCTACTCAAGAAGTAAACAACAACTACTCAAGCTATTTCTAGAAGTAAATGAGAAAAAAACATCTTTTTGGATTTTTATGTATTTTTATGTGAAATTGTCATGCATGTAACTTATTTGCTTGTGAATGTGGCAGTGATTAGGTGGCAACAGAGGGTGGTTTTGGGACTTGAAAAGATGTAGGATTGTGTGGATGGATCCTAGGGGGTCTTAGGTGGCCTTCTGGAGGCTTTTCCCACAATCAGACTTTAAAACGAAGCCTACAGGAAAATCTACAAGAGGCTACAGGGGATCTACAGGAGGTCTACAAGAGGATGCCGAGAGCAGTTTTGAAGGTTTTGAAGGTGTGAGAGTGAATGGAAAGGTTAGTTGAAGTCTGGAATGATGCGTTAAGGTGCCTAGGGGTCACCAAGGATTTCTAGGAGAGGAAAGGATGGTGGGGAGAGTGGAAGAAATCCTATGGAAAAACACATAAAACTAAGGCAAATTTGAGGTGAACTTTGGGCGCCCTATAGGGCATAGCTTAGGGAGAGAATGTGATGGCTAGTAGGCTGAATTGCTCCAAGAAGATATTTTCTGCAAAAGGACTTGAAAATGAAACAAGGAGATCAAGCAAGCAAGGAAACTAAGTACATCAAAAAAATAGAATTTTGCATCAAGGTAATCTAGATTATGAGCTATGGAAAGAAATGCTGAAAAATGCTATAATGAGAGAAAGCATGGAAGGAAACTTATTGTAAGACAAAAATGAGCATGGAGAAAGAGATCTAAAGCAAAGCATTAACCTTCTAACAAACTGCAACACTAGAAATCCTATGGAGAAGGCAAATCTGTGTTTTTTTGTGGCAGCAAGAGGGTCTTGGCCTCAGTTCATGGTCCCAAAGGAAGGAAAGGAGGCCAAGGCTCTACTGATGGCCTTTTTGTATCTTCCTTCTATCACTATTCAACCTGCTATAGAAGACTCAAATGGAAACAACCTTCTAAATTACCAAAATTAACCTATTCTTAACCAAGAAAGAAAGTTATCTAACAATGACTAATCCATAAACTAAAACAAAACATATAAATACAAACAAGAGGAGCTTGGCTGCTTGGATTGGGTTGTAAACCAAGAGATTTAGCTCTCTGAGGTAACTCAGTACTAGCTCAAAAATGATCTCATCTTTATTATCAAAAATAATAATAGGATTACATGAAATTGTTAACAAAAGTAACCTCAAAGTTGAGCAGAGCAAAGCTACAACAAAAATTCGAAAATTTGACTAACTTTCTAATGAGGCCCTAGGCCTTTCTACTTATACAACTAAAGCTCCCAAGAGATTCCTTAAAATTATGGAGGCTTAGCTCCCAAAACATGAGATAAATATAAGCTAACCTCCACTTGCTTGGCTGCCTCCTAGTGCATTGATTTCGTTGTTTGTGCTCTGAGTTGCATGAAGGAGAATTTGAAGTGGGGAGTCATAAATGAGGGGGACACCCTCCCATAAATCGTCTCCTTTGTCCTCTTCGAATTATTGCTGCCAATTTTCCATTAAATCTTTGACTTTGTCTTCAAAATTAAACAAAAATCTGCATTAAACACATATTAGACTCCATGGGAACATAACCAACCCAACTCACTCCATAAGCATAAATCTAATAAAAAAACATGCAATAAGCTAAGAGAATGGTTGATTAAACTATGTTAGGAGGATAAATGAGTCCATATAATTACCCATTTATGGGGTTCATCATCACCCCTCTACTAAAGGTGTTGCTCATCCTCTGAGCAACTTAGTCCATCTCCTCATTTTTGATGGCCCTGATGGCCTCCCTGACATCCCATGCTTCTAATGTGAGCTCCTCTTGTTTGTCATGGAATTATGCCTTTCTGTCTACCTCTTCCAACTATTGTTGCTCTTCTTCCTCTTTTTTGCCTTCTAGTATGCCTAGCAGTAGTGGGGGACTCAATTTGAGGCCATTCCAATTGACCTTCAAATTCTTCATAGAGTGCTTGTACAGTGGCACTCTCCTTAATGCTTCTTCCATCCTTGTTGGGGAGTGATGCTCCCTGATCTGCAAACTGTGTGGTAGGCTGTTCCACCTCCTCATACAAGCATGAATATAGTCATCCCCAAGTAACCTTTCCATGTCCTCAAAATGTGCAATGGACTGAGCCTCATCATTGATATACTTAGGGGCAATTTGGGGATTATTTGCAAGTAGCTGGTGTGTGCTTATGAGAGCCATGGGATCTAATGGCTTAGCTCTGATCATTAAGGGCTCATTCTACTCCTTTATCATCAATATTTTTATTTATGTTGCCCTTAGCTCCTCATGATTCATCAATGATGCCATGGCCATTAGTTGCGGTCCCAAGCCTAGCATTGGGGTCCCACACATTCATGTTGGTGAGGGCCATGTTACGCAAATAGAACTCTGTTATTTTTGCCTTGTCTTATGATGAACTTTGGTGACATAGGTCCATAAACTGTCTGTAATCTTGGAAAGACATTGTGCCCCTCTATGCCAAAGTCTTTATTTGAAACTGCAACCATTTATCCTTGAGGTATAATCCATATGATTTTGTTGGTGTTCTACATTGCAGTGCCTCCATGGACCAGCTGGCCATGCATTCCAATTGTGTCTCTTTCTCTTGCAGCTGTCTTTTTAGAAATTCATTTTCTATTTGAAGGTGAGTTCTTGTGATTGCTTCTCTATGTCTGACAACACTTAGTTCTCTGCCCATTTCTCTGAGTTGATTTTCCATATAGCCAATATCCTCAACTCCCTTAGATTTGGCTATTTGCATCCACCTATGGGTCCTTATTCTTTCCTTCTCCTACTCAAAGAAAAGTTGGATTGCAAATTTTTGTGGAATGATTCTTCCCCACTCAAGAAGGTTGTAGTAAGAGCCCAATCTAGGCTAGGTGTCAGGTTCTTGAGCCTCTGTTTCTTCCTCCTTCCCCTGTGACTCTCCTTCTAGTTTTTTTCAAGTTTTTCAGTCTCGTATAGTCTTGATAGGGTCTCCTGTAGAACAGTCTGTGCCACCTGTAGGAATGTTTTTGAGTCTTGTAGTTCTACTTTTTCCTTCCATGTGGGAGATCTAGGAGTCCCCCTTTCATAAGTGATGCGTGCCTTGGAAGGGGATTCCTTCCCTTGAGCAGAGGGTGAATCTTTAATAACAATGGGCAATTTATAAGAAGGCTAGGGTTTCCCTTTTTTGATCCTTGTGCTCTTCCTAGTCCTAAAATACATAGAGGTCTACCTCTTCCTCTTTTGTTTTGGTTTAATTTGGGTGTTGAGGGAAGTGAGAGAAGTTGTTGCCTCTCTTTCTAGGGTCTCAAGGGACACCTCTGTCTTTTCTGCCCCTTTTTCTCCTCCTTCTGTCTTTTTCTCTGTCTCTGTTGGTTTTGTTTCCTCCTGTTCTGTTTCAGTTTCTTCCTTCTCCCCTTCTTGTTCCTCAATTTCTTCCCCTTCTCCCCATTGTTGCTCCTCCTCCCCACTATCAGAAGGACTAATATCATATGTGACGGCTTTTATGTCATCTTCTGCTGTCATGTTTCATAAAATTTCCCATGCTATGGGGATTTTGATGGTATGGAGGGCTTCTTCCACTAAAATTTTAATTAACCCATGGTGAGACAGCTAACCTGGACCTCCTGCCTTCAACTTAATGCTGGAGTCTATGAGGGACTGCCGGAGAAAATAGGGGATGCTGAGTTTCTAGGGTGTTGGAGTGTCCATGCCATATCTCAGCTCATGGAGAAGTCTAAAATGGTAGCCATAGACTATGCTATACCTCCCTTCATAGGAAATATATTTGATGATTTGGTAACTGACCTCATCCCAAGGGTAAGGTATGCTTGTCCTTCTAATGTCATTTTTTTCTTCTACAGGATGTTCATTGTTTTGGAAGAAATATTTCCTGGCAGACTATCCAAAATTGGCTTTTTATCTTTGCTCCAAGGTAATCCAAGAGGAAGGGTGGTAACCCTGTTGATAAATTCTGGGGTGATTTCCATGGAGAGAACTCTAAAAGTAACATTGGAATGGGTACGTGAGTGAGGGACTAAAGAAAGGGAAAATTCTTGAGCAACTTCTTTATCAAACCCTCAGTATTTCTCAAAAAATGGCATCCAATTTGCTCTGGTGAATATGGCTACTACCTGGGGATATTCATGGAGCCTGGTTGAAATTTGTGGGCTCCTTCCACATGAACCCCCCTGTAATTTTTATTATACCGCTTTTGAACACCAAATGATGGAGACAAGAATTTTGTAGAAATAGGAAAGCAGAGAAAAATTGTGTGTTTTTAAGAAAACAGGCAGAATTTGTTTATGTAATTCCCCTTCTTCTATGGACTCAATTCCTCCTTAAAATTATATCATTCCTCACAGATATTGATAATCAAGGTGGGCATGCACAGAACCTACCTCCTCAAGCCATGAATCGAGCAAAAACCCCGTGATTTCTCCTTAAAAACAACTTACTACCCCTCCTATAGAACTGTCTGTAGGTGCTCCTATAGAACCTGTAAGTGCTCCTGTAGAACACCGATAGTAGGAGGATTGATTAAAGTGATGGAGAAAGATGGTTTTGAGGCTGTGGTGGTGACAAAGAGCTTGCTACAACTAAGTGGATGAGGATGAAATGAAGGAAAAGGTGGTGAAGGAGTTTCGAGGAGGAGTAATTATTTCTTCTTTTAGATATTTCCGGTGAGGGGGTGAGCTGGAAAAAGATGTACGTTGCCATATTTGGACTGTTGGTCCCCACTCACCTTGTCATCATGCTTTCTTCCTACAATCACCTTCCATCATTGCATCAGATTTTGCAAACCCTCCACTACCATCCTTGGGATTTTTCTCTGAGTTTGACTACATGCACGTGTGGTGGCAACTCCGATGTGCGCTGTCAACTGGATGAGGGTGGCCAGTTAACTGGCCACCTTTTCTTGGTCAACCCTAACCATCTCATTCACTTATGCATATTTTTCAATTACACCAACGCAACAAAGGAGTGGGTTAGTCTCTTACCTGTGAGTCGAATGTATGTGTTCTGAGGCATTCTGGCTCCTTTTGCTGCTGCATGCTTGTATTTCCTTTGTTGCATGCCTGTATTTCCTTTGCTACATGCTTTTTGCTTTCTGATGTGTGGCTGGTTGTTTTGTGCTGGTATCCTCTAGCTGGATCTATCTTTAGATGTCTCCTTCAATCCCATGGTTGCATTTCTTTTGCTGTTGTGGCTTAATTTTAATGGGATCAACTGCTACAAGAATTCCTATAGGAGCTCCTGTAGCTACTTCTCCCTTTAAAATTTTCATTGATTTTTGTGCTGGGAGCATTGAGGATGATGGCATAGATGCTGATGGAGATGGAGAGGTACTTGGTAAGCTGTAGGTGATATTTCAGGTGTTGCTCCCTTTATTTTTTGTTTTTTGTTTTTTTCTAAAAACTGGTTTTTGTAGGAGGGTCTACATGCCCTTCATGAAACTTCCCAACCCCTTAAGATGCTTACTGGAACCATTTCTAGCTCTTTTTTATTTCTGCAGGAGCCTCCTGTAGGAAACACAGGGCCTCTTGTAGAACACACAGTTTCCGAAAAAAAACACAGTGGGGTGGAAGAAAGGTTAGAAATGACGGAGAAGAGTGTGGAGGAGATTAAATAGGCTTTGTGCCATCTTCTCTTTCTCCCTGTGGTCCTCCTGCAACCTAAAATGCACATTAAAATTCGATTTTCTTTTCTTCTTTTCTCTATTTTTTTTTTGAAAGACAACTAGGGCACCTCAAGGAGGTTTTCACCCTGATTTCTTGCCCTGGGCACCTCTAAGGGAGGTTTTCACCCATGGATCTTATTCTCTTTTTTTCTCTCTTCTTCTTTTTTTGCATCACTTGGCCGCCTCAGAAGAGGTTTTCAACCCAATGATGGGACTCAAGCACCTCATGGAGGTTTTCACTTGAGTCCTTATTATTTTTTCATTTTTTCTCTATTTCTTCAGTGTGTGGAGGCTGAGACATGCCCCACTACCATCACTATTTTATTCAGATATTCAATGAATTTCACTTGGAGAGGGGCTTCTTGTAAATTTTCAACCTATGTCCATTGACAAGCATGGGGATGGTTTCCTCATCAATGGTTCTGAACAGAACTGAACCATTGTCATTGGATTTTTCCATAGTGTATGGTCCCAACCATCTTGTCCTTAGCTTTCCTTTGAAGTCTTTATACCTTGAATCATAGAGCAGTGCCCAATCTCCCTCTTTGAATTTCTTCTCCTTGATATTTTTGTCATGCCATATTTTCCTCTGAAGCTGAACTACTTCTGTGTGGAGAAGGATCTGCAATCTTTGTTCATCTAATCCATTGAGCTGGACTAGTCTTTCCTTCTGTGCATGGCTGAGGTCTAGGTCCAGCTGAGCTGCCATCCTTAGTGTATTGAATTAAAATTCTATTGACAGAAAATCCTTCTTCCCATAGACCAGTTCATAGGGTGTGAACCCTGTGGTGGTCATCCATGTTGTGTTGTAGGCCTAGGTGGCCTCAACTATTCTATCCACCCAATCTTTTCTACTGCTGCTCACTACCTTGGTCAGAATTCCTTCCAAAGCTCCATTAGTGACTTCCACCTACCCATTGGCTTGTGGATGGTAAGGGGTGGAATTCTTGTGCTTGATTTTATGATGTGTGAGCAGGTTTTCAATCAAACTGGAAGTGAACTGAATGCCTTGATCTTTGACCAATTCTCTTGGATACCCAAACTTGTAGAATATGTTCTCTCTCAAAATCTCAACTACTTTTTCCTCTGTTTCTACTTTGATTGCTTTTTTTTTTTTTGCCCATTTTGTCAGATAATCGGTGCACACAATGATGTATTGTTGTTGTTTTGAAGGAGGGTTGATAGGACCCATAAAGTCCATGCCCCACTTCTCAAATGGCTCAAAGGTCACTTGAGGTTGCATGGGCATCTCATCCTTTGGAGTATGTTTCCCCATCCTTCAACACCAATCACATTGGCTAGTGTATCTTCTCACATCCTGATGAAGAGTGGGCCAATAGTAGTCTTCTTGCAATATTTTGAAGGCAGTCCTCTTTTATGCAAAATGGCCTCCACAAGGCCCGTCATGACAGGTCAGTAGAATGTCAAAGACTTCCTCCTCCCTGACACATATTATCAAGATCTGATCTGGGCCAAGTTTGAAAAGATTTCCCCCAATATAGGCGAAAGGGGTGCTTTTCCTCACGATATTGCTATTCTCCTTTGAGGACAGGTGTGGTGGAAACTATGTTGAAACCAAATAGTTTGCTATATCAGCAAACCATGGAGAGAATATTGAGATAGAAAATAGGTGTTCATCTGGAATTTAATCATCCACCATTCCTTCTTCATCTGCAGGCAAATTTACTCTAGACAAAAGGTTAGAAACAACATTTTCTTTACCAGGCTTATCAACAATGGTCAAATCAAAATGTTGTAGTAAACGCAACCATCTAATAATGCAAGCATTTACATCTGGTTTGTTCATTAAGCATTTAATTGCAGCATGATCAATGCGCACAAATTTTCGATAGCCTGTGATATAATGTCTAGATTTGTTTAAGGAATGCACCATAGCTAGGAGTTCCTTCTCGGTCACCATGTAGTTTAACTCTGCCTTTGACAAATTTTTGCTTATAAAGTATATGGCACAAGGTAACGTTTCATCAATTTGTCCTAAGGCTGCTCCTATTGCTTTGTTTGAGGCATCAATGTGAATGTGGAAAGGTAGGGCCCAGTTTGGCCCTCTCAAAATTGGGGTAGTCACAAGTTTTCTTTTCAGGGTATCTAGGGCTTCTTGACAGTTTTCAGTCCATATAAATTCGACATCTTTTCCTAAATGAACAAACAACAGAAAGGCTAACTTGTTGATATCTTTAATGAATCTTCAGTAATATCTAGCTAAGCCTAGGAAATTTATGACATCTCTCACCTTTTGAGGAGGTGGTATCCTTTGGATGATGGAAACTTTGTTGGGGTCCACCTGCAGTCCTTGTTGAGCTATTGCATGACCTAGCATGATCCCTTCAATCATCAAAAATTCACATTTTTCTGAACTGAGGGATAGGTTCATTTCAACACACTTGTCCAAGACCTTTTCTAGGTTAGATAAAGCTTCTTGAAAGTTAGAACCATAAGGAGTGAAATCATCCATATATATTTCAACTGCATCATGAACTAGTTCCGAAAATATACTCAATACTACTCTCTGTGAAGTGGCTGGAGCATTGCACAAACCAAAGGGAAGGACCAGATATGAGAAGGTACCCCAAGGACAAGTAAAAGTGGTCTTATCTTGGTCTTCTGGGCTGATTTGGATCTGATTGTATCCGCTAAACCCATCTAGGAAGGAGAAAAACCTTTTCCCCACCAGACCATCTAACACTTGATCTATGAAAAGCAAAGGAAAATGGTTCTTTTTAGTGGCTTTGTTCAATTCCCGATAATCGACACAGATTCTCTGCTTACCATTTTTCTTTGGCACTGTCACCAAAGGAGAGACCCATTAACTATCAGAGATGGGATAGATGAATCCGGCATCAAGTAATTTTTGTAATTCTTCCTTAACAATGTCTTTAGGGGTTGGATTCATCCTCCTTTGAGGCTGCCTGACTAGTTTGTAATCTTCCTTAATGTATATATGATGAGTAGATACTGAAGGGTGCATTCCCTTCATCTCCTTATAACTCCAGGTGAAGGCATCTAAATTTTTTCTCAATAAGCTACATAGCTCCTTCTCCTAGGAAGTGGATAGGAATGTATTGATTTTCAAGGTTATTTCTGGGCCAAACTTTATATTCTTAACATGGAGAGAGTTCGGGTTAGCCACACAGAGATCAGCTAAGGCATTTTTTTGGGTTTCTTTCACCATGTCCTCTAATGGAAAGGTACTATGGGGTGGATTCTGAATTAAATTTTCAATGATATCATCCTCATATTGTAGTTTCCCCCCATGGTGGTTTCTAATGCACAAAGTGGTGCATAGACTTCATCCTCATCCTCCTCCTCCAACCAGAGAGGTAGATCATGTTCTAGCAAGGGTTGGGCAAGAGGGTATAGGACTAACTATTTGGACATATGAGTGTTCTTGATGGCCATGTTCCCAACCTGACAACTCATATAGGCATCGAGTGGTAGACTAGATGACACTTAATCAACTCATGCTCCAGCTGAATTTTCGTCAGTGTCCTGTGATCCTTCTCTCTTGGAAGCCATTGATCCTATACAGCTGAGAGGCATATGAACACCTAAAATATCTTGAGATAAAGAAACATGCATCACAATAAATCTATCATTGAAAACCAAAACAAATTTTGGGAATTACATAGCACATACTTGGGGAACTGATAGGAAATATTGTGTAGTTATTCTGAGAGGTTGAGTGACTAGCTGCCAAAACTGTGCAAAAGGTAGTATGGGTTGTCTAAGAGGCAAGACTGTCTACTAGATTTGTGCAATGCACAATCCAGACTAGTTGCTGACTGTTGGGATTGCACAATGCACAATTCCAACTCGGAGTGACTGCAGGCTCAGGCATTGCATTGCAAAATTTTCTAGGCCAACAATCAATGCCCCTCAGAAATGCACAAAATAGTACTTGACGATAGTGGTTCAGTAGAAATGTGCATTTTTGGAGAGGAAGTGTTAAACGCACACATGGAAGCAACAAATTTGAATGATAAGTAGGAGAGTACATTTATTATTAGCAAATGATATACATTTATATTACATGGTGTGACCCTTGGATTCATATTCCAAGTGGCCTCTTGGACTCCTTTTGGCTATTCATCATCCACACTAACCCTTAGAGGATTAGGTGTCCAACATTCCCCCCCTTAATCCAAAGGGTTATGTATGAGTCCAAGAAGAGAGATGTAATACAAAACGTGCAAAAATGCATGGCAGCACTAGGCTGAATGTGCTCTCTAAAATGTTGGTATAAAGGGTGGTGGTTTAAGGATGACCACCAACATTGGGATGCTTAGTGCAGTTCCTAGAACTCTTCCAAGTCTAGCATGAAGCTCAAGTCTTCTGGTAGAGGAAGTGCTTCTGATGGTTTGAAGAGGGAAACCTTCAACCATGAAAGGGAGGTCTCACCCTACATAAAAGGGAGAACTTCAACGTGAAAAGGGAAGTCTCAACCCGTGACGGTTTAAGGATGAGCAACAACTCTGCAATGCTTAATGCGATTCTTGGAACTCTTCCAAAAGTGGCAAGAAGCTGAAGTCTTCTACTAGAGGAAGTGTCCCCAATTCTTTGAAGAGGTGTCACAAACTGAAGGCATGCTCAGGGGCATCTTTGTCTTTGGCTACAACTTTGAATATGGTATGGCAGGTTGTGGTTCAGGCTCACTTGATGTGGCTTTGAAGCTTGTAGATGACCATCATTTCCCCCCTTTCTAGATACAAGGTGAGATGATGGAGAAAAATCAACTGCAAGGCTATTCAATACTCTAGAACAAGTTCTCACATATGACTAGAATATCTTCTTTTTTGTTGATGCCCATTGCTAAGAAGCGATCCATCCAAGATGAATCTTTGTTCTTGCAGGAGGTTTGTTTCTGAAGCATATGTTTGAAGAATGACTAGTTTTATGATAGTGATTACATGGATGAAGATCAAAACAATGATCTTTCAGATTACCAACTCGGTCATAGTGTTGGCATTTCACAATCTGTTGTTGTTGAAGAAGGGAAGAATCTGGAATAGTTGAAGGTGAATTGTCATGAAGTAATCTAACACTCTGAAACTGGATGGGATTTGAGTAATCTGGAATATGAAAGGACACATCCTTGCCATATCCAAGACCAGTTATGTGCTTGTTGTGGAAAAGCTCTTCCCAAGGTCTGATGATGGTCTTGAGAAGTGTAAAATGAACTTCTGCATTTGCATGTACAACTGTTTCTTCATTGCATACTAAATTGGAATGAACTATAACATTGTTGACTTGTTGCTTATGGGATTCTATTTTATATTCTGAACAGAAACAGGTTCAGAATGATGACTTCACTACTGTAATTCTTCCTGTTGTAGTTGAGATTCAAGCTGTGAAAAATCAATCTATTCTTGTACATATTGTAGATAGGTCTGCATTCAAAGAGAGAGTCTTTGTTGATTTCGACTATGTTTTCGACACTAGAATGTATTAGTGCATTCAGTAACTCTAATACTCCATAAATTCTTCCCATTTTCTCAACAAATCAAACTCTGTAAATGTGGAGTGTCAGCTTCAATTAAAAATACACTTATTTAACTTATTTTCAAAGATATTAGAAGTTGCTCCAATTTCGATTTGCACCAAGTTTTGGCTGAATGGTGAAATCATACAATGTTTGTAATAAGGGGATAACATGCATATACTTTATTACTCTATGGGAACTTCAACAATGAACAAAAAAACCATAATGAGTTTTAAATACAATACCACAACTGGGGCAGCAACAGCTGCAAACTTTCTTGGATCCTTCAAATACTCCTTCACTTTCTCGGCCAGTGGAAAAGAATATTCAAGTCCAATAACAACTGAAAATACATTCTTGTAACCATTGATGATAGCATGTGGAACAACTGCAATTGTGGGATAACTAATTGCTAGAGAAAGAGCTCAATCAATGCTCATGAACATTTGAACAATGCTCTAGATTCGTTGTATGGCCTTTTGGAAGGAAGATATCAGTTAGGAGCCATTGGGTACTTATAATGGTAGAGGACAGTACACTCTAGACTCACTGCTCCCTTAGACATTTTCTTGTATGCGGAGACAATGAGTAATAAAAACACAATTTCAATTCAACCATGACAAGGTGGGATTTTGGCTATTTCAACCTCAATCCAGTGGGAGGAAGGCAATCAACTTAGATTGGATTCCTCGTTGAATTTCAGGTTGGTGATTGGCCTTGTTTCCTCTGTGTGCTCTTCTTTTGCTAATATTGGGTAGTACTCAGATTCTCAAAAGTTGGCTGCAAGTAAATATGCTTTTTCTAGTTATGGTTTTCTTGGTTCTAAGTGAATCGAACATGAGCCCTGAATTGTGGAAACAATTGACCCAACGGGTTTACAAGAATTTTTGTTATTAGATATTTATGCGCCACCTACAAAACTACCTATTCATTCATAGCTTCATAAAACATAAACATTGGTTGTTTGCACAACATTTACAACATAAACAATCTACATTACATGGTCTGAACTCTAATAAGTAATAAGTAATTACAGATGGTGTAGAGCTTCTAAAAAACCCTTTACAAAGAAACAAACAGTCTCAAAAACTATTATTTTTACTGTCAAAGAAAATATACCCAAGCCTTCCGCAACTAATCTCAATCATTGTTTGAACATCCCTTATGACTGAGTCTCGTCGTCGATCTCTAGAACGGGTTTTACTATGAACTCTGTTAGGAACTTGGTCAAGATCGTCAGCTCCTCCTCACAATGAATTTTTTGCCATTTTCAGCAACTCCAAATGCATATGGCAACCAAATCCAATGTGAAAACCTACCTGTAGCTGCGGGCTTGATGCAATCGGAGCAATGTTGATATTTTTTCTGTTTGAGTCAAATAGGCAAAAATCTCTGAAGGATGACAGCAATAGGGATTCAGTTCCTAGATTAGCTCCAGGTTGTTGGGAGGGAGTTAATGCCTCCTATATTTGATGTGAGGGAGTTATGAGGCTATTAGATTCTCTAGGCTATATAACAGGCAATCATTCAGATGATTTGCTAAGAGTGTGTGAGGATTTCTTGATGTAATCT
>APFE031174698.1:0-12214 GCA_000404065.3 Pinus taeda
CAAACTACAATTTAGATAGAAATGGGTTCTATATTTTACATTTTTCTTGATTCCAATTTTTTACTTCAAAAGCAAATCAATGTTATTTTAAATTTTAACTTTTAATTTTTCCATCAACAATTCTGTCTTACTAACCTTGAAATTTCCAATCTTTTACCTCACAAGAAATTAAGTGTTTTTTTTTTAAATTTAACTTTCATTTTTTACTTTACAATTTTTTTAAATTTAAAAGTTAACTATTTTTGTTTTTTTTGAGTTCAAAATTAAAGGTTAATTATTTTCATTTGTTTTTCTTTTAATTTAATTTTTTATTTTTACTCTACATTTTTTAAAATTTAAAAGTTAATTATTTTTGTTTTTTTAGTTCAAAGTTAAAAGTTAATTATTTTTGTTTCTTTGTTTTCTTAATTCAAAGTTACTTGTTTTTTTGGTGTAAATTTTAAGAACGCAATTAATATTAAGCGTTCTAAATTTAGACAACTTTTTGCTTTTCTTGGCTGTTGTAATTAATATTTGTTGAATTCAACTCTTAGTTAAGAGCTAGTGGAGAAATTTGAGTATGTTCTAAATTATTTATTATAACAAGGTTACTATATGTCAATTTCAAAATACAATTTAGATAGAAATGGGTTCTATATTTTACATTTTACTTGATTCCAATTTTTTACTTTAAAAGCAAATCAATGTTATTTTAAATTTTAACTTTTAATTTTTCCATCAACAATTATGTCCTACTAACCTTGAAATTTCCAATCTTTTACCTCACAAGAAATTAAGTGTTTTTTTTTTTAATTTAACTTTCAATTTTTTACTTTACATTTTTTTTAAATTTAAAAGTTAACTATTTTTGTTTTTTTGTTTTTTTTAATTCAAAATTAAAGGTTAATTATTTTCATTTGTTTTTTTTTTTAATTTAATTTTTAATTTTTACTCTACATTTTTAAAATTTAAAAGTTAATTATTTTTGTTTGTTTTTTTTTAATTCAATGTTAAAAGTTAATTATTTTTGTTTGTTTGTTTGTTTAATTCAAAGTTACTTGTTGTTTTTTTTGGTGTAACTTTTAAGAACGCAATTAATATTAAGTGTTCGAAATTTAGACAAGATTTTTGCTTTTTTTGGTTGTTGTAATTAATATTTGTTGAATTCAACTCTTAGTTAAGAGCTAGTGGAGAAATTTGAGCCATTTCTTGCGAGTGGATTTCACCATCGCAACTTTTTTGTTTTTGTTTTTGGCATTTTCAATAATGTATTTAATATTCCGATTTCTATAACATTTTGACTTTTTCCGTTTTATTTTTTTTGGGTTATTGTAATCGATATCTATTTAACTCAACCCTAACATTTAGTTAAGAGCTCGCAGTCGTTTCCTCATTGTTCAAAGTGGATTTCAAAATGCAATCTCTTCAACGGTAGCATTTAGTTAATTGGGAATTCATAGTCGTTTCTTCATCGTTCACACCAGATTTCAAAATAGCAATCTCTCCCAATTGTTTCAATGTGTGACCATTAAAGAAAATAAGTCAGACAGAATATATGAAGGTCATGTGTTCCATCCACAATGTCGTTGCCTCTGTGTGTTTGTTAGGAGAGCATAAGACTGAATATACGAAGTTCGTGTGTTCGATCCACGCTTCTATGTATCTTTCTTGCAAAAGCTCGGACTGAAATATATGATGTTGTGCCTTCGATCCACAATGTTGTTGTTGTTTATCTTGGGAGCCTGTTCACTTTCAGACATTCAATTTGTGGTTTCTGCAAAGGTGACAAGTGGTTATACTCACGCAATGCCATGTCCGACAGATGGTGATCCATGACAACCGCTAGCAAGAGGAATAAATATGCGCGAGACAATTTACGTTTGAACATATCTGCGAAGGACGTTATCGTGTGGATCGATTTTCTAATAAAAAGTTTGCATTTCCGCATTACTCCATTTCTCTGAAGCAATTATTGAAGATTTGTATGAAGTCTGCGGGATAGGAAGATCGCATGGAAGCTGTCAAATGGCTTCATGAATCCATACAATATTTGATTTTTTCTGTGTTCTAAATTTTCTTTGATGTGGTTAATTTCTTATTTCGTGGCAATGTAGTGATTATCAAGAAAGTAAATGATTGGTTTAGGGAAAATCAAATTATTCAGTATATAAATGCAATAGCACAAGTTCTTTAAAAAACAAAAAATTGTATTATATATGTACTGTCCACAGAAAAACGTTGCATATGTTGTAAACTAAAAACTGTTAGCTTAAGCCAAGGGGCTTCCGTCATGAAAATAGAACCCATAACATAACAATAATTTCCATGAAGTACGATGGAACAGGACAATAATAACGCTTATGACCAGTGGAGGTTTTATGAAGTTTTGTCCTGTTGTGTTTGTATGTTACAAGAATATTTATGTCTATAGTAATTCTGCCTTTTGTTTATCTTTTTTTTTAATATTTTATATAATTAATCTATTGATTTTAAATAGTTTTGGACATTAAAAATAAAGATTGACTTGGGTGTCAATAGCTTTTGATACTATTTGTTATATTATCATGTATATATTGATATCTTAATTATCACTCTAAAGAATGAAGCAATAAGTATTCTAAATAAAGAGAATGAAATGGTATGCAATTTTGGTTTTTTTTTTAGGTTTTGTGACTAGGTGGAGGTGTAGGAAGAGGAGGTGGAGGTGGTGGTGGTGGTGGAGTAGGAGGAGGTGGTGGAGGAGGAGGTGAAGGTGGAGGAGGTGAGGATAAAGTAGGCTATGCTAGGGCTAGTGTAATGTAGGCTAGTCTAGTGTAGGCTACAGTATGCTAGGCTAAAGTAAGTTAGGCTACAATAGGCTACAATAGGCTAGGTTAGAGTAAAGTAGGCCATGGTAGCCTAGAATAGGTGAGGCTAGGATAGGCCAAATTAAGCTAGGATATATTAGGGTAGGCCAACCTACTGGAAGCTACGCTTGTCTAGGATAGGATAGGCTAGGATAGGCTAGAGTATGCTAAGCTAGGTGAAAGTAGGACAGGAACAATAATGCTAGAGTAAGTTAGGCTAGAGTTGGATAGGCTAAGCTATAGTAAACTAGGATAGACTACTTTAGGCTAGACTCAAATAGGGTAGGCTATAATAGATTTAGTTTTGCTAAAGGAGGCTAGGATAGGCAAGGCTAGAGTAAGCTAAGTGTAACATAGGTCCATCTCATACTAAAAAAAAAAAATTGCATTAACATTATTAAAATTGATCATGAATCTAAAATACTAGTATTCTATATTGTTTTATCTACCCCATTTCCATGTCATATACTACTATTATAAGCTATTAATTTTCATTACGTTATAAGGAATATATTTTGGATTCTAAAGATTGAAAATTTATTAATTCAATTTTTGGCTATATATAGTTATTGCTTTAATGTATCACATTATTCTCCACTGACATTGTTTGTTGCAAAGGATATCAATTTCATTTAATATGATTATAATTCAACTACAAGATCTCCTTGTATAACACCACTTAGTTTAAGTTTTTTGTTCCCTCTAATTCATTTCAAATTATATACTTTCCATTCTAAAGAGTTAGTTCCCTATATTGTCTCTACTCACTATAATCACCTTTGTTCCTATTTACCTTTTTCGAGGTTCCCTTCACTCCAAGTAAATTACAAGCGAGCAACATTTAAACTTACTACTATAAGTAAGGGTTATTCCATTATATATTAATCTATTTTTCTCATCCTACATTTTCTACCTTGGCAATGTTCAAAACCAAAATTGTTATCCAAGTTATCAATTCCAGCCTTTATCAATTCAAAACTTTCCATGTGTTTTCCTCATAGCTAGATATTTTTGTGGAAAAATTGGTTATAAATAGTAGTGTTCATCCTTATCTCTTAAAGAAGAGGTATTTCATTAGCATTTTACTAATATATTTGTATGCATATAGTTTCTTGTATTTACTTACCTCTTTGAAACAATATATAATGCTTCTTTCCATCCTTTTTCTTTGGTACTCATTGTAATCTGCACTATATCTCAATTTAAATTCCAAGGTTCGATAATAGATCTGTTAATCTAACATAACTCACATATTAAACTAATTTTTTTTGTATTCAGTAAAAAAATTCTCTATTGCTCTCATTCTACATTAAGACTTGTCCTTGGTTACATTTGTGTTGGAATTTGCTCCTTGTTTACTTGGTGACTAGGGGCATTTACAAGGTAATTTGATTTCTCCTTAAGGGTTTTATATTATAATGTTAGAAAATTATTAGGGTTTAGGTGTTAGGGTTTAAAACGTTATAAAATGCTTAGGGTTTAGGGTTTAAGGCTCAAGGTTAATAAGATTTTAATAAAAGCTTTTAATAAACACTTAAAAAAAGGTTACAAAACGCTTGCTAAAATGCTATAAAATGCTTAGGGTTTAAAATGTATTTTCCAATTAGAGAATTTTTATGATCTCCATGAAAACTTTATAGGCTACGAATTCTAAAACAAATATTTCCTCTATGCCATATAAAACTATCAATTTATGAAGTAAAGTCAATCCAAAAAATATAAAATTAAGGGTTGACTGTTTTAAAAACGAAATGTCATATTTCATCCTACGTTTAAGGAATAAAAACATGTGTTCACTTGGACATATGATGATTTAAATAATTTAACCAAAATGTAACGCAAAATGTGATTGCAATGAAACCTTAAGCAACTCCTTTTCAATAGAAACTTAGAATATTGAATCCCAAACTTGAACCTTCTTTTAAAAGTGAATTATATAAATGTCTAGCAGCTAGGATAATATTTACTATCTAACACACTCAGTGGTTAGAAAATCTAGTTCTTGTAAGAAATAAAAATAGTGATATTCAACTTTGCGTCCATTCTTTCAATCTTAATAAATCCTAACATAAGGAAAACTGTCATGTTTCGCCCATGGAGTAGATTTTACAACACGTCTCTGGCTCTGATATGTTATTTTTACTGGAAAAATTTTTAGTTTACAACTAGGATATGGTCTATCATGTAGATTAGCATAAGATTACCTTTAAAAATATATGGAGCACTATTTATTATATGATGATTACTTTTGGGCTAATTAATTCTAGTGTCAACATCTAGAGGGAAATGGACATTGATTGTTGTGGCTTGATAAATAAGTCCTAATTTTGCTAACAACTTCACTATGCACATGCTTGCATCTGATAGTGCATATTTTGTTGTTATCACCCAAAAGAACAGTCAAAATGATGAAATCCCTATCACGTTTATGAGCTATGCTTTTGAAGGAGGATAGCTCTCCAGCAATATGACATTGAGATAAAACCATGCCAAATTGTTAGAGGAAAAGGCATTTGTAAGCTATTTGTTGATTCTATTTATGCACATGACAATGATTTATATTCAAATGATGAATTATTTTTAACTTAGAATGAAATTTCATGTGCTCCAGATAATTATTACTCATGGTATATTGATATCAATATCTTCCCAACGCATGACACTACTCATCATTTAGATGTGAGGAAAATAAAATAATTAAGACTCAAATAAACTCCTTTCAATGTAATGAATAACATCCTTTTCAGAAAACAAAATTGGTGGAGTTTTTCTTCATTGTTTGGAATGGGAAGATTCTAAAAAAAAAATGAAATAACTACATTCAAGGCTTTCTGGGGGTTATTTTCGTAGAGAAACCAGAACACACAAAGAGGTAAGTGTGAGGTATTATGGGACAATATTGATTAAGAATGCTCTTTCCTTGGCCTGAAAATGTGAAATCTACTAGAATGTTGTTGGTAGACTCATAAAGCTACCATTTGTAATACTTTCTCCCATTTATAATGTAGATTTATGTACTTTTATTATGTTGGTGACTCAAATGTATATCGTGGGACTATGTTCTTGTCTTTATGATATGAAAACTATTTTAGCATATAGATATGTTAAATATTATGTGGCCAGTGTCCCCTAGCCTAGCCTTGCCTACCCTAGTCTATTCTAGCTTACCTTACTCAAGCCTTGCCTAGCCTAGCCTAGCCTAGCCATGTTTCCTGTAGCCTACTCTATCCTAGGCTAGCCTAACCCAGCTAGGCTACTCAAAGGTACATTATCCTAGCTTACTCTAACCTATTCTAAACTAACCTAGCCAACTCTATCATACTCTAGCTTAGCCTAGCCTATCCTATGCTATCCTAGCCTACTCTATCCTATCATATCTTAGCCTAGCCTAGCCTTTCCTAGCGTAGGATACTCTAACCTACTTTAGCCTACCCTAGACTAGCCTATCTAACTCTATCCTACTCTAGACTAGCCTAACCTAGCCTAGCTTAGCCTAGACAACTATATCCTATGCCAGCCTAACCCAACCTAACCTAGCCTCCTCTTTCCTAGCCTAACTAAGCCTACTATTTCCCATCCTTACCTACTCTATCTTGAACCAGCCTATCCTTTGCTAGCCTAGCTTTACCTAACCTAACCTAGCCTTGCCTAACCTAGGATACTCTAACCTACTTTAGCATGGCCTACTCTAGGTTAGCATAAATTAGCCTAGCCAACATTATCCTAGCCTAGCCTAGCATAGCCTAACCTAACCTATAATAATAACTTAAATAAAAGTTTCAAAATACTTTTTAAAATGTTATAAAATGATTATGGTTTAGGGGTTAACGTTTGGGGTTTGGGTTTAGGTTTACTGTTTAGTGTTTAGGGTCTACATCATCTTACGAAACGATTTTAGTAAACACTTAAATAAAGGTTACAAAACGATTTTTAAAATGTTATAAAATGGTTAGGGTCTAGGGTTTACGGTTTATGGTTTCAGGTTTGGGGTTTAGGGTTTACATTTTTGGGTTTAGGGTTTGTCTTTGTGTATAGGGTTTAGGGTTTTATTTTTATGGTTTAGGGTCTGTAAAAATTTAGTATATTCTTTTAACAAACACTTAAATAAAAGTTACAAAAATTCTTCCTAAACTATTTTATTTTTCTCAAATACCAAATTTCGACCACCGTCTCTACCTTGTGTCTTGTAATGTCTTGTCTATTCTTGTTCTTCCATTTGTAGGTTCTTCTCCTACATTTCACGCTAGTCACACCAGTGTAACGTCCCTATTGACACCTCTCGTTAGCTTCTTGCATGTCTCTTGTCATTCTATCGCCTGCATATGCTATATAATCTCTACACATTTGTACATTACACAATGTTGGTTTATGCATCTATCCATGGAAATATCTTGATGCAAGTTCACTTTCGTATTTGATCATATTCAAATTGCTCTTTGATGCCTAGGTTCACCCAAACTTGAACCAATGTGAAGGTATACAAACTTGAAAGAGAAAGGAAAGGGACAACAAAGAAAAAAATCTCACACTAAATCTAGATTCCTTATATCCAATACCTAAATAACTCCTCCATCATGATCTTGGTGTATGAAAATTAGAATTAATATTGCAAAAATTTAAGGGTGTATTGTAATATATGTTTTGGCCCCTTTCTCAGAATATTTCATTGTAAATTTTTCCGTAAATGGAGTAGGTGTTAAATCTATTTCTGCATTCAAAAATGCATTTTAAACAAGAGGAAACCATAATTTCACCCAATAGTTTATTATTGAATTTTAGTAAAATAGGACAAATTTCTTATGCTTTGGTAGATTTAAGTACCTATCTTTCATGGGATGGGCGTAAATCCAAAGGTCAATTATTATATGGGCACACTAATTACTCATAATTTGAAGTAAGTGACATCATGATCCACCATTTTTTTTTTTATCAATTTTTCCTTCATGTGTTATCTTAGGTTGTGCAAATAATCTACCAACAACTTATGTGTCCCTAAGACAATAAAAAAGGGAGGTGAATATAAATTGTGCTATCATATCCATGAATATTTGAATTATTATTTTTGAATTCAAATTTGGGAGTAGAGTGTAAGAAGATATATCAAATAATCACGAACACTCTCCAACAGCTAGTGTACGATCTAATATTTTAATAGTTATACAAATATGACACGTTTTGGGTATTCAAAGGAAGTTAAAGGGAAGCAATTCTTTTTCCTGAAATTTAGGAAGAATGATTTGTCATTCATTGAATTTCATACATCAAATGTTGCAATCGAACAATTTTTTTGTAATAGGGGTATTCTTGGAAGCTAGATTTAGTTTTACAATAAAAACAATACCTTCACCAAGTCAAATTTACATTCTTTCTCCCCCGATAGGGATGAGAGATGGGAAGATGAAATGGGAATGGATCGTGGAGGGGAACGGATGGCAGTGCTAGCCTCCCAACATTCCCATATTAAAACAGGATGCGGGGGAGGCATGCAGATGGGACAACCGCCCGAGGAATAGAGCTGACAAGGGAGTCAGGGAAGAAATAGCAGAAATCAGCGGTGCTAGATTGATTAGACGTGGGAAAGTTGATAGAAGGAAAACAAGAGAGGGGAGGGTAATGAGGTTGGTCACAAATAAGCGAAGGAGGAAGACAGCGGGAGCGGAGGACAAGTTGGTTTCACCAGAGGCGATGCACAGGTTCGAGTATGTTTTCGTAAAGCTGAATCCTGTAATTTGCTTAATTGTTAATAGTCTGATGGAAGAAGAGGGAGAGCTCAGATTAGCAGATAAACAGAGAATTATATCAGAGGGGGTTAAATCCTTTAAAGATGGTAGTAAGGAGGAGGAAGGAGGGTCGAAGGAAAATTCAAGGGAAGGGCGCAAAATGGGAGGAAACCAAGGCAACCAGGGAAAAACCCCTATAGATTTCTGGAATGGAGAGGATCAGGGATCGCCTGAGGAGGACAAAGAAACAATCTGGGAAATGGGGAAGACAATAAAGGTTACCCAATTATCTAGGAAAAGGGGAGGAAGGATTGAGAGAAGTCTGACCAGAGGGAGAAATTTTTGTGTTGAAGGCCAATTTAGGGGAATGGGTACTCAGGAGAGGAGAAAAAAGGCAATGGTAGAGAATCTAAGATTCTCTCTTGGACAGGATACATAGGTGATAGTAAGAGGAAAAATGGAGCGGACAAGATAGGGAAGGGGGAGTGGTGGAAGGGGCCAATCTAACCAACCTGACCACAACAATAATGCAACCTATTCGTTGGCCCCACAGAGACACAGCCAGAGAAAAATGAGGAGAACCATCCAGGAGGTGGAAAGGGTGTATAAAGAGGGCACAGTTGAGGACATACGTAGACTAATTAAGGAGATGGAGGAAAATGTAATGGAGGATGTCTCAAATCCAGAAATGGAAGAGTGGGGGGATCTCATCCCAAACCTAGGTAACACGAGAGGTTGCATGACCCGATATAAATAGGCCTTGCATGTTTACTAGGTGTTGAAACGCCTACTAGGAAGGGCGTTGGAGTAAGTTGCAGGAAAAATGGCGGAACTAGCCCAAGGCATGCCTAACATGAAAAAAGAAATGAAGAACCTCTAATCACCATGATTATGCAAGATAGTAAGCTGGAAAAAATCTAGCAACAGTTGAAGCAACTCATTCTAGCACATCGAGCAAAGGTGATACCACTCGAGGGTTGTGAAGAATGACCCTTAAGCCGAGCTATTGCCTCCATGATTTTGAGGACAATATTTCATCCTTTTTTCCTATTTTCATGACTACTGGATATATGTTTAATTTTTTCTATTGTAAAGTATAGTTACTATGGATTAATAGACTTACCCATTTTTGTTATTGGATGGCATATTTTAATTTGAGGTGGCCGACAAACCTAGATTTATATGAATAGAAAAAGAAAGGCACTACCTCATCTTACAAAAAAAAAAATTACATTCTTTCTGGAAATTATTTGACCAATAGGAAACTAAAGATCTTCAATTCCACATATGATCAGCTGATCACAATTTTTCTCAAAAATAAAAGTGTCAAGAAATTCTTAAATGTAGCATTAAATTGAAGTGCTTGTTGTTCTCAATCGAATGAAATTTGTTTTACCTCAATCTGACACCATATGCTCAAGTTATCATGTGCTCATTGTTTGGCCCAAGAATTAAAATTCCAGTAGGTCCGTTAACTAGTCAATTGACTAGGTTGATCATATAGTGAGTTAGCAGAGGGTCTGTGTAAGGTATGATTTAATGATAGCTTGATATGTGTCATCCTCTAGTTCATTTATTTTTGGCACATTTGATTGGTTTGTGTTAGTTTTATGTAGACCAATAATTGGGTGTCGTGTGGCCCAGTCATGGGCTACCACATGGAACCCTAGGGTCAGTTAAAATTTTAGTATGGGTCTGAGTGAGGTCTGGGGAATTTAAACCCCTGACCTCCCACTCCATAATGGAGCACTTCACTTACATGCCACATGGTATTTCTTAACATAGCATAGACCAAACTATTATATAATGTTTAAGTTTAGAGCTTTAGGAGGGAGGGGTTGGGCTACTAGCCCCGACCCTTGGTCATATTCGGTCCCATATTCCTAAGAAACAATGGTGGAGAGGGACACAAAAGTGTTATAAACCCCAAACCCTAAACCATAAACCTTTAGAGTTTTATGTCATTTTAAAGAGTGTATTCTAACCTTTTTTAAAGTGTTTATTAAAAGCGTTCACAAAAGTGTTATAAATCCTAACCCTTAAACATTTTATAAAATTTTAACAAGTGTTTCGTATATTTTATTTATGTGTTTACGAGAAGCATTTAATGACGTGTTATATACCCAAACCCAAAATGCTAAACCCTAAACCCCAAACCCAAAACCCCAAACCCTAAACCCTAAACCCTAAAATTTTTATGACCTTTTAAAAATGGTTTTGTAACTTTTATTTAAGTGTTTATTAAAGAATTTAGTAAAGTGTTATAAACCCTAAAACCCAATCCCTAAACGTTAAACTACAAACCCTACCTCCTAAACCCTAAACCCTATGCATTTTATAACATTTTAAAAAGGGTTTTGTAACTTTTTCTTAAGTGTTTATTAAAAGAACTTACTAAAGTATTATAAACCCTAAACACTAGACCCTCAACCCTAAACCCTAAACCCTATACCCTCATCATTTTATAACATTTTAAAAATAATTTTGTAACTTCTATTTAAGTGTTTATTAAAAGCATTTACTAAAGTGTTATAAGCAATAAACCCCAAACCCTAAACCCTAAACCCCAAATCCTATAAACTAAATCCTATACCCATTTTAAAAATAATTTTGTAACTTTTATTTAAGTGTTTATTAAAAGCATTTACTAAGGTGTTATAAACCCTAAAACTTGAACCCTAAGAACTGTATAACATTTTAACAATCGTTTTGTAACTTTTTTATGTTGTTTATTAAAAGCATTTACCAAAGTGATATATACTCTATACACTAAACCCTAAGCCCTAACTTGAACACTAAGAATTTTATAACATTTTAATAAGTGTTTTGAATCTTTTTTTTAAGTATCTATTAAAATATTTTGCTAAGGTGTTTTAATACCTAAACTATAAACCCTAAAACCTAAACCCTAAACTCAAGGCATTTTATAACATTTTAAACCCTAAACACTAAGCATTTTATAACATTTTAGAAATTGTCTTGTAACTTTTTTTAAGTGTTTATTAAATTAATTCATTAAAGTCTTATAAATCCTAAACCTAAACGCTAAACCCTAAACATTAAACCGTAAACACTAAATCCTAAACCCTAAGCATCTTATAACATTTTATGAATATTTTTGTAACTTTCCTTTTAAGTGTTTATTAAAATTATTTACTAAGAATCATTTACTGAATTGTTATAAACCCTCAACCCTAAAAACTAAGCATTTTAGAACATTTTAAACCCTAAACACTAAACCCTCAAAATTTTGTAACATTATAAAAATCCTTTTGTAACTTTTTTTAAGTGTTTACAGAAATCATTTACTGAGGTGTTATAAACCTTAAACATAAACCATAAACCCTAAGCATTTTATAACATTTTAAACACGAAACCCTAAACCCTAAACCCTAAACTCTAATCCACAATTATTTTATAACATTTTAGCAAGCATTTTGTTACTTTTTTAAGTGTTTCTTAAAATAATTTACTGAAGTGTTATAAACTGTAAACCCTAAATGCTAAGCATTTTATAATATTTTCTAAAGAGTTTTGTAACATTTTTTAAATGTTTATTAAAAGCGTTTACTTATAAACCCTAAACCCCAACCATTTTATAAAATTTTAACGAGTGTTTCGTATATTTTATTGAAGTGTTTATTAAAATAATTTACTGAAGTTTTATAA
>APFE031174710.1:2153-12738 GCA_000404065.3 Pinus taeda
ATATGAAAACATTGGATCGAATCGTTGAAGGTCCGATCAATCCTCTAACAAAAGCCTAAAGCTTTACATGCATGCATACATGGTAGAAAAGCCTCCTTGAGACGTTATTCCATCTTTTCTCTTGTTTTAAAATAGAAAAGCCTCCTCAGTCCACATCTATTCCTTTTATGCCTAAAATCTCTCCCTTGCTCCTAGAATCATGGAACTACTCATTTTCTTATTTATTTATGTTGAAAGCATCTAATTAAATCACACTTAAAGGCCTAAATATTACATTGACTTGGAACTTAGGAAACTATTTCTTAAAATGCATGACCCCCTATGTCTATTATTTACAATGATTTTCCTTGCGCTGAATGCTCCTACATCACTAGGCAATTTGGGAATTTGCAATTCCTATTCCTTTGTCAGAATTAACCATATACAAACAAGGTCAACTAATCCAAACATCTCATAGGAGAATTGAAACATAAACTCCTTGAATGCACTAGAGCATGAAAGGCTGGTCTTCCCAAGAGACTACACAGTAGAGAAGGTGAGCTCCTTATCTTAAATCATGTTAGATTAAGAGGGAGGAATTCATGGATGAATGGAGGTTGGGTAAGATGGCTAGAGTTTCACAATTGTGGTAGCTCTCTGGTCCCGTCTACATTTTGAGCACTATGAGTTGCATTGAGTGAGATTTGGAGCAAAACTAATGCATCTTCCCCTTGCATTCTCATGCCCAGCTTGCAGGTGGCCTCTACAATGGATGCCCGTGATGGTAGGTGAATTGCTCATTTGCAGCCAGTTTGGTGGTCAACTTCTAAGAAATGATTAGTGTATATCCCTGTTACAGTGTCCGCATTTTTGTTTTTTCTATTTTATGAAAATATGAATGTAAAGTTAATAGATATTGCTAGTCTGAGGAAAATTGTTTCATATACATTTGGGTAAATATAGGGTAAGAAAATGAAGGAATGGATGCATGAGAATCAATAGTAATCTCATTATCTATTTAATTTATTCAATTTTATAATCTTGTCCATTTAATTCCATGAATGTTGTTGTTTGTGTTAAAAAAGGATGACTAGATAAAAACCTATGTAAGCTGCATATGTACATGAGTTCCAGTTGCTTATTGTCCAAAATTTGTTTATGCATTGGTAAAGTTCATTTTACTTTGCATCTAAAACCTGACTTGTACAGAAGCCAAATGGTTTTGTGCCTTCATTTTTGTGAAATACTTCTGTTTGTATTGCAGATTTATAATTCTAGAATTATGTTTAGTAATCAAAATTATGTTTGTCCATACCTATTTTTAAAAGAATTTCCCTCTATAACTAAAATTTAATAAGAGAAATCACACAGAGCTATTCAAGGGTAGGGATAGGCTGTATCATTTTTCCCTTGATGTCTCTATGAATTCCTAGAAAACAAAATCCCTCTCAGCAACTCTGGTGAATAAAGTGATGAAAAATTGTCAATTTGGAGCAACTAATAACTCTCACATAACAAAGACATGGGTGCATCCACAAATGATTTCCTCACAACAACCTATTACAGTCTGGGATCTTGGGGATGAGAACAGTATTGGAACAGAGAAGAGACAACCACCTAAGAGTCGATGAAATCTTATCCAATGATGTTCTTCTCTTCGTATCACCATTGTGGAGGATTGAATAAATGGAATTTGGTTTTGTGCATGTTTACAAATGATAAATCTACATGAAATGAATTATATATAGAAAATCCTCAACTTGTAAATTTTAGGGAAACAGGTCATTTACTATAAGTTGTTTTTGGAGAAACGTCCTGGGAGGGAATTGAGATAATGTTCATTAATTGCCCAGCAATTATGTTCCATTTTCTCTACGAAACAAGTACAACTTGATAATATTTTTCAAACCAAACTGTCATATTCATAGTCATTATGGCAATGGTCCAGGAAATAACAACTTCAAATACTAATTTATAGATTCCAATTTTCATCCCTTTGTTAGCTGGAGGTTGTACACTGAAATAATTATCATATTCATACATGTCCTAAATTTACAATTAGTGCTCTGAAATTTCCAACTAGATCTTGACATCTACCTCGACTCATCACAAGGAATCCATTTCCAATATCGATGATCATCTATTCCTGTGATGGCCATTGCTCTTTGTTGAAATTGACAGACGGACTCCTCCAGTAGCCTTGCCTAGCCAAACTTCCTTGGTACCATTGTTCAGTGAAATGGGTCTACACAGAAGAGCATATATCTCCTTTTTCAACAGAGATAAGAGGTTTGAAATGGGCAATTTGGAGAGAAGCTCCTGATAACACTCAGGAAACTTTTTTTGCATATCTTGTTACCAAAGCCACTTATATAAGTGACTATCAATTAACATCTTCTTTGTACTAAGCTTGCAATTGAAGTATTATTTGATGGAGCTTAATTCTTTTATTTACTAGGGAATTCATGGTTTGTGCTTACATTCTCCTTGACACTTCCCTCATGACATTGTTGATCACCTCTGGTGAGTGTTGAGGCATCTTAAGGAAATTTGTTCTTATCTGCACTTACCCAGTGTTGTTACCCTCGAAATCACATAACCATGAGGGTTTGTTACTATGATTTATTATTGATATCCCATGTTAGATAATGCACATTATGTCCTTGGTTGGCATCAACATTTCGTGTTTGGAGGCATGAATCTAGCACATATGGTGTTTAAAATGTGATTCAGTGTCTTGCATAACATTGCTCAAACATTTGATTTACCCTTAGCACATTTATGATGAGGGATATCCATAAACTAAGAGTTTCCTTAAATATTGTTGGTTAATTATTTTTCCTTGACATAGTGAATTAGTTGTTGGGAATGTTTTCTTGTGTTCATAGGGTTTCACTTGGATTATTATTCCATGATTTTGATAGGTGAACCTTGAAGCAGTACGCCCACCCTTTGTTGCATAATTGATGTCCCTTTTGGTGGATGTCTTAATGACATGGAAAAGTGGTTGTGGTTTGTTAGAAGAATGCCAACAGATGTTTATAGTTTGGCTATGATGTGGCATGTTGTGAGTAGTTATTTTCTTGATAGAGGAAATCACTCCCGTTATTTGGCATCTTCTCATGCATTTGGAGGCATTTAGACCTTGCTTGGGTGGTCTTCTACATTGACACCCATGGTTTTGGTCGCTTGGTATGTTATTTGTTTCTCTTGGTTTGGGAATATCCTTTATTACTATATTGGAGAGTGTCCTAGACTCATTACACAATCTCTTAGGGTGAACTATTTATCATATTCCTTGGAGGAGAGGTGTTGGGACATGTGCATTTAACCACTTTGGCACATTGATTGAGGATGTCCCACTCCTTTGAGCAGGTTATAACAACTTTATGGACAATTGTGGCACATGTTTCTATGGGATTACTATTTATGGCCAATTTGATTGATCCTAGGAGACAATTCCCTAACATCTTTATACTATTTCCATTTGGAGGAGTTACATTGTTTGTCTACAAGACTCTAATTACCTTGTCATATTCTTTGAAGTCACTCCACTTGTAAAGGTGGTCATGACCATTAACTGCAAATATTTTTTTTTTAGCTCTTGAAGGATGAGTTGCTCTATTCTTGGAGAAACATCCTTAACATATTCTATTTTGGCCATGTATTCGATATCTCCAGGTGGCTAACTACCTTATCTAAGAGACTTCTCGCATTTTGGCATGAGTATTTATAGGTGAAGTTATCTAGCTACATGGGTTACCCACAAATATAATTTTGATAGGGACTCTCGTTTTACATATACATTTTGGACAAGTTTTCAATTAGTGTCGGGGACTTAGTTAAACCTTAGCACTACATATCGTTTATAAATAGATGGAAAGATTGAAAGAGTAAATCGGGTTATAGAATATATGCCTATAATATATGTCATGGATAATTAGACTCGGTGGGAAAGGTACTTACCATTGGTAGAGTTTTCCTATAACAAAAATTGCCACAATTCAATTAGGATGCCTCCTTATCAAGCTCTATATGGGAGGCCATGCAGGACATCATTGAGCCGACAAAAGGATGGAAGACATAGTAATAGTCACGATAGGATTGTTTCAAAATGGAGGAATAGGTAAGATAGATTCAACGAATTTTAAAGGAAGCACAAGATAGGAAAAGAGTTATGTTGATGCACATAGTACCGACCAAAGTTTTAAAGTAGTTGGCCAAGTTTTTATTTTTATTTTTTAGTTATTCCTAACACTATTCAGTTTGAGAAAGGTATGAAGTTACCACCTCGATTTATAGGACCTTTGAGAATCAAAGAGAAAATTGGACCGGTGTCCTATTGTCTTGTACTACCACCCTATTATAGGCCTATTTGGGCACGTCACTCCCATCATTCAGATTAGTACTTTTAGGGCTCATCAAACCCTAATTCAGTTGCTACATTCCCTAGACAAGTCATCACATTGAATGCCATCATTCCTGAGTGTTTCCTGGCCTGAAGACATCCTGAAATGACTCCTTGAGGGACCAGCGCAGCCTTAGTTAGGGGTAACTGCACTGCAGAGCACTTAGGCCCATTCAAGGCTACTTTGTAGAGCACCTAGGCCCACTTTGACCTGTGCTGGGCACGATTTAGTGAAATATTCATAGGGTTCTAGGAATATTATTTCGTTCTAGATCATTCTAGAAGATTCCCACCTCTTATCCTCTCCTATGAGCTCAAAATTGGATAGGAAATGAATCAGATAACCTCCTATCCTCTCATCCCTTCCTCCATCGAAACTAACTCCCAAATTGGAAAGTCATTTGATGCCCAATTTATGACAAAACCACCTCCATTTCCCTATAAATTGAGAACTCATCATAGTGATTAGGGGTTGGACTTTGAGAATTTGTAAGGAGATACTGTTGGTTTGAGGTTTGAGATTATAGCAAGTATTTTTATGCTGTCGGAGTTTTGTGCTTTTGGTGTGATGAACGATGGAACTCAAGTTGGATGAGTGACATATGATCAGAATTCTTTGTTTGTAACTCTTCCTTCTACTTAATAAATTTGTTTACACATTTTCCCATATTCTTGTATTTATGTATGATGATTATATGTGTAAATGCTTTCGATTCCATTTGCTTATAGTAGACAGATCTCTTGCTTTGATTGGTTTTTTTCCTCTATTTATGATTGTAGGTACTTATCGAGTAGATTCAGTTTGAGAAGGAGTAATGGGAGCTATTCAAAGTAGACAAAGGGAAGCGAAAGATGACAAGTAGGTCCCTTGTCTTATTTATCTTCTATAAGAAAATGTTAAACTCTTTAATTCTATTCTTATAAGTGTAGCTACCCACTTAGGGAAGTTGTGTTTATCCATAGATGCAAAATTCCACATAACAAATTGGTGACTCCACTGGGGAACGATCATCATTTTGGGTAGTTTATCCTCACCCTAGTACACCCTAGTAGACTTTACTTTCCTCCATTGATCTTATTTCAACCTTTTTGTAGTGTTTTTTGGTAAAACAATTGTGCTTGAATGTCCCTTGAATGACCTCTCTAGCACCAGCATAGGCTTGTTCAGGACACAGTGTGCTTCATAGCACGCTTGGCTTGATGACAGTTCTTTGAAGCACACTGTCTCCCATTCAGGGTTGCGCTCATCCTCCTTAGGTAAAACATTCCCACCTTTGGCTTGGTTTTGTTTCCAAATTTCCTTCTGTTTTTGCTTGCTGAAAGATCAATGATTGTTGTATCTCTAAAATCAATTTGAGTTTCCTTTCCTAGCCTTACTTTGGCCTTGATTTTTTAGTGTTTCTTAAATGATTTCTTTATCATTATCAATTCATTGTCAAAGTTAGTTTATAGTCGATTAATCTTTGCTGAAAAGAAAGTGTCGTAAAAGTCTTCATTTCTTTCGAAAAGGAACTATCATAAAGTCTTCATTCTTGCAAAAAGATTGATTGATTGTATGTGCATTAGTTTCCTTTTGTTCATCTCAACATTAAGGGAATTGAAAAGAAAAACTTGCATTGTGCATTGAAAAATTTTGAGTGTGCTTGTAGGAATAGTTTAGGGAAATTGCATTAGATGGGCTCTATGCTCTTTGATTAAAAGAATCTGATTGCTCTATCCCTATTAGCTAAGGTTTTCATTGTTCAAATTGAATGGAAAGAATGTTTCTCATTATAGTTGCATTCTAGGAATTTCAAAGACATCCACACGGTGAACCTTGAAAGGCAAATTCTTAATCAAGATCAACTTAAAATTAATCTCAATTAACCTAATGGAGAATTGTTAACTAATGTAAAACATTTAGAGGTTCTAGGCTAGAGACATGTTCCAGCGTTGTGAAACATAGCAGCCATCTCTAACTTGTCTGCGATACATTCCGAGTGGGATACCACATTCCACATACGTGAGTATATCATAGCTCGTCCACGTACCTTCGGATATATAGGACAGTAATATAGTACGTAAAGTATAAAGGAATGCTCTCACTGTGCAGTTTCACATTAAACAACGCTAACACGAATTGGGCCTCCACATACTTTTTGGTATATATGGGAGGACTACATTAGGTTGCTATCCATCCTTAGGTAACCGAGTTGGCCACCTTGTACACTATGATACACCGAACACAGCATTTGGGTAGATTGCCTAACAATACTTCTCTGTTCGCCAGGTGGTATTCTATAGTTCACAGTTGTTTGGTAATCCTTTTGCCCAGCTTAACCCTTTTTGTTTATTTCTTTTTTTTTAATAAAATCAATCAACAATCATGGAGGAACATCAACCCTTTTCCCATCGTTTGTAGAGGACGGCGAGTAAACTTCCTTTACCACCTGAAGCTACACTTATCCGGTCAAAGTGGTCTTGTTTGACTGAATCTGGTACTTCACAAACTTCTGGTTCTTCATCCGAATTACCAGAAACACATATACCAGTAATTATTGTGACCCCATTTACTCCTACAATTACTGGTAGATCTATTACTGAAGTGGAATATCCATAATTACTGAAGTGAACCTAGTGAAACGGTAACCCAAGTTGTGCAAAAACAAGTTGATTCTCAACCCGAAGTTGTTCAACAAGAAATTACTTCTGAACCTGAATCTATTCAACCAGAAGTTGATCCTGAACCCATCACCGTTCAATCAGAAGTTACTTCTAAACTAGAAGTTGTTCAAGAAGCCCAACCTAAACTTATTGTTCTTTTACCAGAACACTTGGATCTTGAAGTTGAACAATCAGAAGTTGTTACCATACCGGAAGAAGATTGACCGATTCATCCTAAGACATCTATAACTGTCGAGACTTCCTCTTTACCTCAGGAGCAAATAACGGAAATCTATTACGAACCTGACGGTGAAATCATTCCACCTGATTTGATTTCGATAGAAGAGGAACCCGAGGAAGAAACACCCAGAACTCCATTCCACTTTGGATATGGACGTTATCTTTATCCTCAGACTCCTCATTTTACTACTCCTTTTTGATCCTAATTACGTTCAGACACCCATTGATTCATTAGGAAATTTATTTGGAAATTTGACTATGGAAGAGTCAACATCCTAGACTGTACCCTCTGTTATAGCTATGACATAATCTTTTGTTGCAATCTTTTCGATGTTTACTATGACACCTGAGTCACATTTGTATGGTGTTCCATCTATCTCATCGGGTTACCAATCTTTATTTGGAAACCACTTAGGTGTTGCTTCTAGCCCTTGGTCTTCACCCATGTCCTTTACAGGAATTTTATCTGGTTCTTCATTAACTGATACTGAACAACTTGACCCATCAAGTCAATATCAAGCTAGTTCATCTAGTTAATATCCTATTTATGTGCTTTACACTAGACTACCCCCATATGAAGAACAATATGCACAATCTCCTTATCCTCCATTTACTGGGGAGCAACCATATGCCAGTATGCCATCGTCTTTAGGTCAGCCTAGAATAACTGTCTGTCAAAGGCAGCCAACAATGCCCATTTAACCAAGGCTTGTGTATCCATCACAACCTATGCAATCTGTCTCATCCATACATACTACGCCTGTTGTTACAAATTTACTGTAGTCACAAGCTTAGTTAATTGTATCTCAAACTATGCAAGTTGGTCCTTCAACCTCAAACCCCCAAGTTTCAGGTTTACAAATTTAGCCTTCTCAGGTAGTTTTACAACAACCACATGTGCCTGGAGTCCAATAACCTTAGGCCAGTTTACCTTTTACTGGAATGACTCAGAATTACACTGGTTTAGTGTACTCACAACCTATTCAAGCTTACATTGGTGGGCAACAACCATTGTATCAACAACAACAACAGTTGCTCCAACAGCCTTGGCAGCCCCAATATCAACAACAACAATTCCAGCAATACCAACCTCATCCTGGACTTGGTCAATAAGCCTATGCTGGGTTTGGTCAATAATAAGTTTACCTAGGTCCTGGTCAACAAGCCTATGCTAGGTTTGGACAAAAAAAAATGTATCCTAGTGCTCAACAACTACCTTATACTAGATTTTCTCAACAAACTTACCCCTATCAAGGTTACCAGTTGCAAATGCTTTATGCTAGTATGCAAAGGCCTATTGCCCAAGCAATCCCATCTTACCCTAGTTATGCTCAACTTGACCTCAATAGACTTGCCTTTTGTTGCAACACTTGAATTACCAGATTTAAATCAGCTCACCAATGACCCAATTCTTTATGCACCTTGGTGGCCGGTGATTCCTCATAAATTACCTTCCAATAGTCCAAAATTCAATGGAAACCCTGGAGAAGACCCATCCAACCATCTCATGACTTTTCATTTATGGTGTTCATCAAACTCCCTAAATGGTGTTTTAGTTAGACTACGTCTTTTCCAAAGAACGCTTACTGGTCCGGCTGCGAAGTGGTACATTGAGTTACCAGAAGATTGTTTTGATAACTTTACAGCCTTAGCTACCACTTTTTTAACCCACTTCTAGATACCCATACGATATGAAACTGGAATGGAATTATTGACCAAATTTAAATAGACTACCGCTACTCATATCTCTTATCATATTCATGAGTGGCGTCGTGATCGTCCAATGGTTAGAACTTATGTTCCTGATCAAATTTTAGCTGCGTGATTTATAAAATCCTTGTTCACATCTATCAGTGAGGATGTGGCGAAAGGTGGAGTTGTCACTGAAGAGTAAGTAATTTCTCGTGCCTGATATTTGGACTTGATTTATACAATGTTTGGCATGCTCTATGATAATATCCCGAATGCACCTAGACCAACTTATATTGTTCCTCCACCACCATCGAGTAAGGACTCTCATGCTGGTGATAGTGTGATTGGTTCTTCAAGCACACAAACAGCAGGTAGACCATCTCGTCAAACACTTGCCATTTCCAATCAAACTTCAAATGCATCTCATAACACTCTTGCTTCCAAAAGTAATGTTGTGTCATATGACAAGGGAAAGAATGAAAACCAACCAGGAAGCAAGAAGAAGGGGAAAAACAAGAAGAAACAAAATAATTCCCCTCAAGAGAAATCATCTCATTCCTCTCCTTTGTTTAGGAAACCTCATTACTCATGTTTAATCTATAACGATGAGCACTTTATGTGAGATTGTCCTCACCTCTCTGAACTCTCAAAGCTACTTAAGACTTCTAGTACATCCATAGTGTTGACTGATCCTTTTCCAAACCTGGAGACACATATTGTTGTTGAAGATCATGCTTCCACTTCCCAAGTGCTTATGTTATCCGCCTCTATGCCTAAAACAAATGTTTGATGTCAACACGAAGTAACGATTATTGAAATCAACCATCGTCGTCGAATAACCAAGCCATTGATCAACCTAATCCTTCGACTTCAACTTTGTCTAATCCTATTCCACCACCTATTGCACCAAAGTTAACAATAAAAACTCCTAAAGGAGTTGTACATAAATCAACATTTAACCCTCAAGCTCGAGCAACACAAAACTATAACATAGTAGAATACTTGGCTCAGTCACCTTCATTATGTCGATGCTTGAGGTGCTTCAAAATTGTCCCTCCTAGAAGTAAGCTTTGTTGTCAGCAATTAGTGGAATCGATCCGACGGATTCCAGTCTTGTGGTTTTCAACCATGCGGATAATACACCACAGTTACTAGCACAATTGGCATTCCTGATTCAAGTAAATGCCTTGAATAAACTTATTCACCAAACCATTATTGACGAGGGGGCATCTACTCGTATTATGTCAACGAATTGCTAGAAAACACATGGCTCACCGCCTTTCTCATGTTCACCAACAACGTTAAAATCTTTTGATGGTCACACATATACACCTTGTGGAATCCTGAGTAATCTGCAAATTGAATTAGGGGGGAAAAAGAGTAACTGTTGAAGTTGAGGTCTGATCCGGATCTTGGGAGGAGGCCCCCAAGATCTAAAAAAAATTGAAATGATCTTGGGGGGAGAGACCCCCAAGATCTAAAAGATTGAAATGGATCTTGGTGTAGAGACCCCCAAGATCTGAAAACTTGAAATTGCCAAAAGACAAATAGGAGAATGCCCAATAAACAAAACCACAAAGAAACTTTTTATTAAAACCCAAGTGGAAATAAACCAGCTAGGGC
>APFE031174710.1:18492-33418 GCA_000404065.3 Pinus taeda
ATGTAAGTGTATTAAATTTATTTATTTTACTTAAAAAAAAATATTAAAAACAAGATATCAAAAGTTATTAAGATTGTAATTTGTTATCATTAAATTTTCACAAATGGCAAAATTTTGAAATGTATTATAACTTTTTTTTTCAAGTTCTTTGTGTTCTTCCAACTTTGACCTAGGCCAAACAAGCCATAAAATGATTGGATTTTAATGTCTCCTCCTCTAGCATGGGGCAACACTATTCTTGGTCCGGTTGTTTGACTATGTCCATCCTGAACCAGTGATGGTAGTAAATCATGAATAAATGTATTATAAATCATGAATAAATGTATTATAATGATTATCTAAAATAATCAAATACATTTTATATATGACATACAAATCCAACACTTGTATTTATTTTTATTAAAATTTTTGTAAAAACCTAAAAAATTGAACTATTTTTTTTAAACATATATTTCAAAAAATAGTCTTTCTAATTAATCACATTGTAAGGATTAGGTCGACGTTTCCAACCAACTAATGTAATTAATCCAAAGACTGTTTTCTAAATTATGGATCACAAAAGTCTTAAATCTTAAACATATATTTCAAAAAACAGTCTTTCTAATTAATCACATTGTAAGGATTAGGTCGACGTTTCCAACCAACTAATGTAATTAATCCAAAGACTGTTTTCTAAACTATGGATCACAAAAGTCTTAAATCTCACATACATTTTAATTTTAATTTTAATTTTTTATTTTTCAAATATATTTATTTTTTAAATAAATTTATATTTCAAACTCTCCATATCTTTTTAATATTTTTATTAAATTTTTTGACACTTTATAATATAATATTTTAAAAAACTCATATTTTTTCTTACTACGTAAGAACAACCTAAGTACTTAGGGGATTTGAACCGGTGACTTATCGCAAGGAGAACCTTAACAAGGCACCCATTCACCGTCAATCCAAAACCCAGTGGGCAAAAAAACTCATTAATTATTACATAAAAATAATTATATTTATCATTAGAAATTGAAGACGATGACTCTTAAACTTCAAATGAAATGCTTTATGAATTTTAAATATAATATATATCACCTACATATAAGCATAATATTTGGTATTTGATGGGGTAGTGTTAACTCATTTACTTCAATTTATGTAATTCAATTTTTTATGAATATATATTAGTATATTTTATAAGTGTATATTATGATATCTTTATTATCTATATCTATTATAAATATGGATTAGTATTATATTTGTAAATATGGATTTTTTATTTTTAAATTTATTAAAAATATTTTTAAAATAGTTGATTGGCTTAAAAAAATTATCCAATACTTAATTTGATACCAATTCTCAAGTATATTTTAAAAATTAAATTATCATTTTTTTTTATTAAAATTTTTATCGTTTTAATAATAGTTTTTCAAGTCCTATGCAATCGTTGAAACAAAAATTTAGGGAATATGATTTTATATAAATAATAATATCTTCAAATATTTCACAAATAATAACTAATTTTTGTATTGAAGGTTAATTAAAAAATTAATTACCTAAAACTTTTTGGATTGCAACGTAATAAAAAATAGAAAATGGTATATCATCTGTAAAAGAACGTTTAACATCATCGTTACTCTTTCTCGGACATGGACTTTTTTTTATAATTTGCTCAAGATCAGGAATGGGTCCCACGTTCATCGTCACTCGTCTGAGTTGGAATGTGACCTGCGCAGGCACACTCAATGAGAGCTGGACTCCCCAGATCCGTTAGACCGGTGAGGTTGTGACAAGAAATAGATGACAATGACAGATTGTCACTATCATGTGGGCCATACACGTGCGAATGTCGGGTGTATTTCATGACTCCGCTGCCTTCTGAAAGCCGATTCAATTGTCGTGAGTAATGAATAGATATAAATAATAATATTAAATTATATATTCAACGGATAGTTCCGGTCCAGGACGGTGGTGGGCAAGGCGGCGTACATGAATGCTCAACAACTCCAATGTATATAAATGTAAATATTTCCGAAATTTTATTTTTCGGAAACAAATCAATGTTAATGTTACACTTACATGTGAAATGCCTTTTGAATTTTTTCGAACAAATCGGTTGTCATAGTACAAATGAGTGTCATATCTAAATGTTGAATTGTTTGTACCACCATCTCTCGACTCTATTTTCTAACTACTTCTGGAAAACACGTGATATGTTGGTCCATAGGAGAATTCCTTTTTTGGGTAATGTCCACCCATTTCTCAATACTGTTTCCCAATCTACTTGAATGGTGTCTTAATCTGAGAATTTCCTTTTAAGTCCATTTTATGTGTGTTAATCTGAGAATTTCCTTTTAAGTCCATTTTATGGTATTGGGCTAGGTAGTCAGCTTCAAATTACTTTTGTCTCTTAATAAGGATGTATTTTTTTCCGGAATTTTTAATTTTATTTTGCATGTTAGTGTTATTGACTTCAAATTACTTTTACATTTTAATTTTTTTTGTATTTTTAAAGGAATGTGTAATTTTTAATAAAAAAAAAAATTTATTAAAATAAAAATAAAAAAATTAATAATTGCCTATATGTTTGAAAACATGGAAATTGTAATCAAAATAGGATGAGTTATCATCCTATTTTACTTCATAATTTGTATATGTTTCTTGCAAAACATTTCAAGTTAAAGGTTTTCATTGTGGAGGGATAATGTTAAATAGTTGTCCAGGTAAATTTGTGGTGTAGGTAGACAAGACGAAGTTATATTTGTGGAATGCTTGTTCTTTCAACTTAAGGTGTATGGGGATTTGTTGACTTTTTCATTTTTTTAATTGGCTGCCTAGATTGATTTTCAAGGGAATATGCTCAACATATGCGTAGTCTGTCGAATGCTTCTTATTTCAACTTAAAGTGGATGAGGATTTGTTGACTTTTTTTATTTTTTTAATTGGCAGCCTAGATTGGTTTTCAAGGGAATATGTTCAGCATATAATTAGTATGATAGGCTAAGCTATATTTGTCGAATGCTTCTTATTTCAACTTAAGGTCGATGAGGATTTGTTGACATTTTTTATTCTTTTAAATGGCCCGGTAGGTTGATTTTCAATGGAATATGCTCAACATATGCTTAATATGAATGTTTATCATGGTTGTAGTGTGTTACAAATTTTGTTAGGTTGCACTGACTTTTAATAAATTTAAAAAATTAGATTCATGCCAAGTGGTTACCCGCCCACCAATGTCCTATGGATTTGAGATTATTCCAATTCTAATAAGCTCCTCCATGACGTATTCCTCATTATTATTTATAACATTCATTCATTTACTCCGCAACTCTAAGTTTGTTGTGTTTTAAGGAGTTTTCAAACCCAGTGATGGGTAAATGGCAATGAGTTTGTTGTGTTTTTGACTCGGTAGTAATGAGGAGAAAATCATGGAGGAAATATTGGTTGGTTTGTAAAAACCAGTTTTATAGAGTTTTACAGAAAGTTGGTTGTGTTTTTTACTTGGAGTTGCAGTTTTAAGGAGTTTCCAAACCCAGTGATGGGTAAATGGCAGTAAGTTTGTTGCGTTTTTAACTCGACAGTAGTGAGGAGAAAATCATGGAGGAAATATTGGTTGGTTTGTAAAAACTAGTTTTATGGAGTTTTACAGAAGTTTACTCCCCAACACGAGGGATGCATAAATCACAGTGAGTTTGTTGTGTTTCCCCAACCCGAGTGATGAGTTTGTTGTGTTTCCCCAACCCGAGTGATGCGTAAATTGCAGTATTTTTGTTGTCTTTTCACTTGGAGTTGTAGCCTCCATTTACTATGTGAATGTATTTCCTTATGTTTTGACATATAAATTAAAGTGTGGCTTGTTGCGTTATTGTATTAATCTTACACATGTAAATTTCTACAACTCTCTTTCGTTTTACTCAGATTTTTCGTGAGTTATTTCCTACGGTTAATTAAGTGTCCCTGTATGGTTACAATATCCTAGCCGAAACTTATTTCTGAGCTAGTTGAAGAGTGAGTCTCTTTTCCCCTGCCGTCTAAATTTATTTTTCTAACATGGTATCAGAGCAAGTTAAACTCTGTTAGTGTAAAAAGAAGTGTTTTTACTAATAGTTAAAGAAATCTTTTTCTAGGGCAGATTGTTTTTTTGGCACATTTACCAGCAAGTAGAAAGTTGTTTTTTACACTCATAAATGGCAATGTCAAGCACAAGCTTGGATACCTATTTGTTATATACCTAGGGGGGTAATATGGGGTACAAAGGGAGGTACCCAAGGTAATAATATACCTATTTGATATATACCTAGGGGGGTAATATGGGGTACAAAGGAAGATACCCAAGGTAATAATGTAATAATGGAATGGGCCATAGTAATAAATAAGGTGGTTAACCCATATCATGTAAGGGACCACAAGTAATTAGTAGTAATGTAATGGGCCCATGGTATTAGTGGATGGTATGAGGGAACCAAGGTAATGATCCATGGTATTGCATGTATGAGGCCTACATAGAGACTAGAGATTCCACATGGAGGATGTCAAGAAATATTGTCAAGGATTATTGTATCAACAGGCATATGGCTTGTGGAGTGTTCTCCTTCCTTAAGGAGTGAATGTATGGTGTTGCTCTACCATAAGGGTTTGATAATAAAGAATCATTACATATTATTTCTAGGTTTATTTGCATTATCTTATATTTTTGGATCAGATCTAAAACAAGTGGTATCAGAGCTATATTTTCTTATCAGATCTATATATGAAACTGGGATAAAGCTATAACAAGTGGTATCAGAGCACTTTCTTGTGCCAAAGTGGATAATTTTTTTTTATTTTTGCAGGATTTCGGGGGTGGCAAGTTTTCAAATCAGATCTGTACGTTTCGGTGCAAGATCTACAAAATCTAATTGTAGATCTAGATTCTTTGTGAAAAAATAGTTGATTTCAAAAAAGAAATCAGTTGCATCGGAGTACGGATGAAGGAGATATCACTGATCTAAAAATCAGTGTGGTTGGAGACAATTTTTCAGGGCAGCGAGTTTGCGGCGCAGATTTGGATGTCCTAGTGCAAGATCTGTAAAATATAATTGTAGATCTGAATTCTATGTGAAAAAATAGCCAATTTAAAAAAAACAATCGGTCGAATCGGAGTCCGAATGAGGGAGATATAGCTTATTTAAAATCAGCTCTTTTGGCAGAAATTTTGGTGACGGCAGGAGAGTTGCAGCACAGATCTGAAATTCTAGTGGTTGTATCAAGATTTTTATCACATGAGAAGATACATAATGGTTGTTCCATTTCTGAAAACAGGTCATAATACGAATTCTGAGCAATATTGACTAAACTATGACAATTTCAAATTTTCGCCCTTTTTTTGTCATAGCGGGCCTAGATCAGAAATTGAAGGACTTGTATAAATTTGATGGCTCTCATCCAGCAAAATGGATAGCACAAATGGAGAATTTTTTTAGATTCCATTACATCATGGATGATGAAACTCAATTGAGTATGGGAAAAATATACTTGGACAATGAAAGAAGGCAGTGGTGGCAAGGGCATCAACGTTACTATCAAAGGTCCTTGACTTGGGATACATTCACAAAAGCTCTTATGGACCACTTTCCCTGTAAAGCTAATCTTGTGGATAAGCTCACATAGACAGACACACAACCTAGCAAATATTTTATTTTTACAGGAAAGAACGAAACCAAGGAACCTAAAGGGTTATTTTCTGCTGGTATCCCCTTATTGCAGGTTCATGGATTGATTCAGAAGGAGAAAATCATTGTGTCTATAAATCTGAGTTGCAAGAAAAATCTCATAAATATTAGTTTAGAAAAAAAATTGCAAATTCCAGCAAAACATATTGAACACACACACATGGATGGTGAGGATGTTCAAGTGTATAAGGATTTGAAGATTTCTATGGATAAGTATGTGTTGCATGGTGATTTTTATACTTTAGAGATGGATAATATGGATGTTGTTTTGGGATATCCTTGGATGGAATTAGTGGGTACTATCAATATTAATGTGTAGAAGAAATTCCTGAAGCTCTGGTATAAAAAGAAGAAAATTACATTACAGGATATTTCCATCAATAAACAGGGAGAGTACATGGAGGCTGAAGCTGAAGATGTTCCACAGACTGACATATTAGATGATGAGCCTTTGATGATCACCAATCAAACACAAACAGAGGCTGAAGCAGAAAAGGTTATAGGTACATCAGATGAGGGCACAGTGGTTGAAGTCATATTGGAAAAGAAGACATCACAATAGGCACCACAACAGAGTGAATTAAAGAAAAAGACACCGTGGGTTAAAACTTCAACATATCATCACCCACATCACCCCGCAAAACAACCATCAAGATGGAAACCAAGTAGTCACAAGGACAACAACCCCCGTATGACGAATAACAATGAGCGAAGATACACCTACTACACATCAACACAGAAGAGCTGCCAGGGTCAACTTCCATCTGAAGCAAGCGAGCCAGCAGCGAGATCGAGGGTTCACCTTTCTCTTGGATGGCTAGATGCACGTGCATGGTATCAGTGGAACACTCTTTTGAGTAGATCTTATTATTTATGTTCTTCCCATGTTTCGGGGACGAAACATGCTAAGGGGCGTGGAATGTTATATACCTAGGGGGAGTAATATGGGGTACAAGGGGAGGTACCCAAGGTAATAATATAATAATGGGATGGGCCATAGTAATAAATAAAGTGGTTAACCCATATCATGTAAGGGACCACAAGTAGTTAGTAATAATGTAATGGGACCATGGTAATGATCCATGGTATTGCATGTATGAGGCCTATATAGAGGCTAAAGACTTACCACTTGTTATAGCTCTCGTACCACTTGTTATAGCTTTAACCCAATTTCATATATAGATCTGATAAGAAAATATAGCTCTGACACCACTCGTTATAGATCTGATCTGAAAATATATGAGAATATAAATAACCCAATAATAACAAGATCGAAATAGATATAAATGCTTCTTTATTGATATCAAACCCTTAAGGTAGGGCAACACTATACAGTCACTCCTTAAGGAAGGAGAACACTCCACAAGCCATATGCCTGTTCATACAATAGTCCTTGACAATATTTGTTATGAAACCAACTCATGAAAAGAGAGAAAAGATAGATCAACACCTTAGAATTCAGCCTCTTCGAGGGGGCAACCTCCTTTACATTACATTAATGAACAATTCTTGGATGATACAAATGACAAAACCTCCTTTCTATATATAGGAGTCTAAGGAGTCACAATACAACCCAGCCGACCTACTAATAATAATATAAAGCCACAAGAATAACAATAGAGGGATTCTATGGGGCACATTAATAACAATAGGGGGGCAATAGGGGCACAACAATATTAATAAGGGGTACAACTACCATAGTAATGGGGTAATCGTTAGTATTATAGGGACCCAACAATATTTCTTGACATCCTCGATGTGGAGTCTCTACCCTCTATATAGGCCTCATACATGCAATACCATGGATCATTGCCATGGTTCCCTCATACCATCCACTAATATCATGGGCCCATTACATTATTACTAACTACCTGTGGTCCCTTACATGATATGTGTTAACCACCTTATTTATTACTATGGCTCATCCCATTATTACATTATTACCTTGGGTACCTCCCTTTGTACTCCATATTACCCCCCCTAGGTATATAACACTATTTTTGATTTAGTCGATTTCAGAGTGAGTCTCTTCTCCTCTGCCTTGTAAATTTATTTTTCTAACATGATATGAGAGCAGGTTAAACTCTATTAATGTAAAAACAAGTGTTTTTACTAACATTTAAAGAATTGTTTTGTGGCACATTTACAAACAAGTAGAAAGTTGTTTTTTACACTCATAAATAAAAACATTAAATACAAGCTTGACTAATCCTCACATACCTCAGTTTAATAGCAAAAAATATGATTATTGGGCTATTAAAATGAAGACCCTGTTTTGGTCTCAAAACATTTGAGATTTGGTGGAAAATGGTTTTCAAAAACCATCACATGTAGCAGCATACAATGCCTTGTTTCAAATATAAAGAGATTTGTTAAAGACAACAGGAAGAAGGATTCAAAAACCCTATTCTATATTGTCCAAGCAGTTCATGAAAGTATTTTCCTAAGGGTTGCAGCAACAACGAAGTCCAAGCAAGCATGGGACACCCTCTAGATAGCCTACCAAGGCATGGCAAAAGTGAGGACAACAAAAATGCAAATGTTGAGAAGAGATTTTGAAACACCTTGTATGAAAGAGTTTGAGAATGTGGACTCATTTTTTACACATGTAATTGGATTGGTTACTCAAATCAGATCTCATGGTGAGACACTTGAAGAAAGGAGAATAGTTGAGAAAATTTTGAGAAGTTTGCTAGCAAGGTTTGATGTCATTGTTGTGGCCATAGAAGAGACGAAGGATCTCTCACAATTCTCAGTGGATGATCTTCATGGATCACTGGTTTCTCATGAACATAGACTGAGTAGAGCAGCAAGCTCCACATTAGAGCATGCCTTCAATACAAAAGTTTCCTTTGGTCAAGGTCAACGCAGAGTAAGATCATATGCTAGGGGAAGAGGAAAAATCCCACACAGAGGTGGAAGAAGCAACCCTTCAAGTTCAAGTGGAAGGGGAAGCAATCAAAATCTAAGTCAAGGCCCAAGCCAACATCAAGCACATGGACAGATGTATGACAAATCTCAAGTTCAATGTCACTACTATAAGAAGTATGGTCATTATGCAAATGAATGCAGAAAGAAGCCTAATGAGATTAGTAACAAACCAAGTGTAAATTTCACAAAAGAAAATCATAACCATGATAGCATGTTTTTAACTTATAATGTAGCATAAGAAAAACAAAGCGATATATTGTATCTAGATTCAGGGTGTAGCAACCACATGTCAGGGAACATAGAAATGTTTTCCATTTAGATGAAAGTATGAAATCTGAAGTGACATTAAGGACTGATAGCAAAGTCTCTGTCATGGGGAAAGGAAATTCTAATATCCTAACAAAGAAGGGGGAGAAGAAGTACATATTAGATGTTTACCTTTTCCCTGGTCTGAAGCATAACCCCATAAGCATTGGACAACTCATGCAAAAAGGCTACAATCTCTCCTTCAAAAATGATGTGTGCACAATTTTGGATATGTCTCCAAGCAGAAAACTGTTTGCAAAGGTGCAGATGACAAATAATATAATGTTTCCCCTAATAATAATATTGGATTTTAAAGAATAAGGTACACAAGCACAACTATCAATGAACTCAGAAGAGGATGGAAGAAAACAGGTAGTGGTCACACAAGTAAACTTTCAAGCAGAAGTCAAAGATTAAAACTGGTTATGGCATTTGAGATTTGGACATCTCAACTTTGGATGTTTGAATTTGCTACATAGTAAATGCATGGCAAAAGGGTTACCACTCATAGAGAAACTAGACAACCTATGTGAAGGATGCATCTTGGGCAAGCAACATAAAGACACATTTCCACTAAAAAGGTCAGTAAGGGAAAATGCACTTTTGGAGGTTGTCCACTCAAATTTATGTGGACCAATGCAGAGACTCTCAATTGGTGGTAGCCTCTATGTATTCACCTTCATATATGACTACATAAGGAAGACATGGCTATGTCTCCTCAAACAAAAAGGTGAAGTGTTTGAGTGCTTTTGCCAGTACAAGGCTCTTATTGAGAAGAAAAGTGGACACTACATCAAAGTCCTTAGAACTAAGAGAGGTGGTGAATACATCTCAAATGACTTCCTTCGATTTTTCAGGGAGCATGGAATTCACAAGCAATTTACAACAAGATATACACCACAACAAAATGGTGTGGCAGAAAGGAAGAATATGACCATTATGGAAATGGCAAGGAGTATGTTGAAGGAAAAGCTTTTGGTAAATGATTATTGGGTTGAAACTATCGCATGTGCAGCATCTATCCTAAATAAATGTTTGACCAAAAGCATCTAGAATGTAGTTCCTACGGAGGCATGGAATGGAAGAAAGCATAGTATCACTCACATGAGAGTTTTTGGTTATGTGGCATATGCACATGTCCCGGACGAGTTAAGAAATAAGTTTGACAACAAGGGGATAAATGCATATTTGTTGGATATAGTGATGAATCCAAGGTATACAAGCTCTACAATCCATCAACCAAGAAGTTCATAATCAGTAGAGATGTACAATCCATAGAAGAGGAAGCATGCGATGAAAGTTTAGATAATACAGTCAATGCCAAAGCATGTATACCACATGAGGACAAAGAGGAATTGACAGCAACAAGTAATTCCTCAACAGTGACTCCCTCTACTATTGAATCGCAACAAAGTAGGCATAAAGGAAAACCATAAAAAATAATAGGACAGCTTCGCGCAGTCAAGCAAGTGCATCTCCAAGCACACCGCAAAGTGCAACACCAAGCAACATGTTAAGCCCATCTTCAATAAGCATAAGAAGACCAAAATTCTGAAATTCAAATGAAATCTTTGAGCAAGATGAAGTAGATAGCAATGCTGGTCTGAATTCATTATTTGCTTTGTTTTGTCATGTAGATGACTCAACCCACTTTGAAGATGCAGCCAAAGAAGAAAAATGGGTTGCGACAATGGAGGAAGAAATAGAAGCAATAGAAAGGAACGACACATGGGAGTTAGTGGGCTTGCCACAAGGAAAAGAAATCATTGGAGTGAAGTGGGTCTATAAGACCAAGAGCAATGTCGAAGGTGAGATTGAAAGGCACAAAGCAAGGTTAGTTATGAAAGGATACAAGCAACAACATGGAAGAGGTTATTCAAAGACGTTTGCACTAGTCGCGAGGATGGAGATAGTGCATACACTTGTGGTGATTTCCGTACAACATAAATGGAAAGTATATCAAATGGACGTAAAGTTAGCATTCTTGAACGAAGTGCTGAAAGATGAAGTGTATGTTGTGAAAAACCCTAGTTATGAGGTAGAAGGCCAAGAAGACAAAGTGTATCAGTTGAGGTAGCTCTTTATGGGCTGAAGCAAGCACCACATGCATGGTACAGCTAGATAGATGCCTACTTGTTGGACAACGGTTTCGACAAATGTGACAGAGAGCTTACCCTCTACATCACAGAAAGTGATGGTAAGATTCTTATTGTCGTCTTATATGTAGATGATTTGATTTTTATGGAGAGTGATGATTTCCTCATCGCTTATTTCAAACAAGTCATGAAGAATGAATTTGGAATGGCTGACTTGGGGTTGTTAAGATTTTTTTTAGGCATAGAAGTGAAGCAAACAAGAAGTGGCATTTTTATTTCTCAAGCAAAGTATGTAACAGACATTTTGGAGAGGTTTAAGATGCAGAATAACAAACTTGCACCAACTCCAACTGTCATGGGGTTTAATTTGAGCAAAGAAGATTGCAGTAGCAATGTCAATCCGACATTATACAAAGGCATGATAGATAGTTTGATGTATTTGCCCACCACTAGGCCGGATATAATGTATGCAGTGGGTTTGGTGTCAATGTTCATAGAGACACCCAAGGAGACACAATGGCAAGCAACAAAAAAGATTCTAAGGTACGTCAATAGGACAAAAGAGTGAGGAATTTTGTACACCTCAACAAATGATTTTAGGCTATTTGGTTACACTGGCAATGATTAGGCAGGAAGTGTCGATGACAGAAAGAGCACATCAGGATATGCTTTTCATTTGGGTTCTGGAGCCATTTCATGGGCCTCCAAGAAGTAGCCAATAGTGTCACTATCAACAACAGAAGCTGAATATGTTGTCGCAACAGCAGCAGCATGTCAGGTGATTAGGTTGAGAAATATGTTAAGGGAGCTTCACCGTGACCAAGATGGAGTGATAACTATTTCTGCGATAACACATCCACAATTGCATTGTCAAAGAATTCGGTCTTTTTCAAGATGACCAAGCATACTGATTCTTAAAATCATTTTATCATAGAGTTGATTAACAATGATGAAATTGTGTTGCAGCACTGCATGTCACACGAACAGTTTGCTGATATTTTCAAAAAGCCATTGGCACGTGAAAGTTTTGTTTATCTCAGTTTGGAAATTGTCAATGGCGGCAGTTGCGATTAAGGGTGACTTTTGGAAATAATAATCCCAACCACCACCTTAAACACACTAACAAACACCAGGCTTGCTTAATCAACCACTTCACGGTTGCCATTTTGTTTGTAGGCTAAAGGACTGAAGTCAGAGCTGAAGTCAGAGCAGAAGCACAGCCGTGACCATTCAAAGGAGTTCAGGTATTTAATAACTTTTGATAAATAGATATGGAAAAAAATGTACTCCACAACCCCTGCAAGTGAAAAAAATCATAGTATTTAATAAATTTTGATAAATAGATATGGACAAACATTTACTCCACAACCCCTGCAAGTTCAGAAAACTATTTACTATGTAAAATCGCCCATGTTGCGTATTAAATATTTTCTCTGGCATGCAATTAATGTTCAATTTGTATGTTAGATAAATATAGATGTAAAACTCATTTGTAATGTTGGGCAGACACGAGTTTTAGAGAAGTTTACTCCACAACCATAATGATGTGTAAGTAAGTTTGTTGTGTTCTTCACTGTAGCCTCCATTTACCACGTGAATGTATTTCCTTATGTTTTGACATATAATTTAATGCGTTGCTTGTTGGGTTATGGTATTAATCTTACACACTTAAATTTCTGCAACATTTTTCTGTTTTACTCTGTTTTGCTGTGAACTATTTCCTGATGTTAATCAATTAAGTCCCTTTGTGATTGTGATATCTTGACCGCAACCTATTTTTGAACTAGTTGAGACATCTTGGCCGCAACATATTTTTTAGCTAGTTGACTTTGCCGCAACCGATTTGAGAGTGAGACTCTTCTCCTCTGCCCCGTAAATTTAATTTCCTAACAATATCTAAGAGCTGCTCCAGGAAGGATTTTGGTTGGTAGAAAAAAAAAAGAAAAGAAGAAAAACCCTAAGGGCTCACTCATTGGCACAGATGCCACGAGACAGCTGTTGAAACATTAATTTCACCTGCCGTGCGGGAGCATTAAACGGCAACGAAAAACCACTTTAGAAAACCGCTAATTCATTTCGCAACACCTTTCAGCATTTGTGGTATTTGTCAGAGGGCCTCCAGACACGTCGACTAAATGACACGCGTCCTGTGTACGAACCAAATACTGCCCATTCCTCGGATATTAAACATCGTTTGGGTTGTGTGGCTGTAGGACCCGAATTGCGTCTGATCAAGTCAACGGACCAGGATCTCTTTCAACCTGCTAGAAGATTAGTTTTTGTTTTTACCGCCCGTGTCATTTAATGCATTTAATACTTTTTCATAGTCTTAGGTAAAAATTTTAAAGTTTCCATACGACATGTATTAATATATAAAAATCGTATGTAATAAGTTTTGTGGTAGCGTTGACCTATTATTTTTATTATTTCACATGGGTGGAGAAGTAATTTTGGTTCGCGGTAGCAAATAGAAAACCAGGGAAGCAGAGAGAAAAACTAATGCACAGCAGTGCGGAACCAGAGTAGGGTTGCGAAATCAGAGTGAGGATTAATTTTCAAATGAAGACATTTTGAAATACGCAGCATCGTGAGAATTTTTTTTTTGTAATGGTTTGTGTGCTGGAGATTTTATGAAATTTTTGAGTATTACAACAGCATATAAAAAAAATGTTTTTACATCAGTAAATCAATGTAAGAATTTTTATTCTATAGCAGTAAATGTGAAAGCTCTTTTACAGCGGTAAATGTGAATGAAGATTTTACACAGCAGTGTAAAAATCATTTGTAAAAGAGGCAGAGTAATTTTGTTTTTGGTGAAAGTTCTTGGTGAATCCCTTTGAGAATGAGGAAGAAATATGTATCAGGCTTTTTATTAATGAATATAAAGGTTTTATTGGTGTGAAAAATCTCTATTCTCAAAAATTTTATTTAGCTTCCCTGTGCAAAAAATCCTGAGGAGAAAAACAGAGCATTGCTCTGTATTCAGTTAATTTTTGTTTTTGGGATTTTACTAGAAAAATCCCCAACAGTGGTATCAGAGCAGGTTCAGGCTCTTTGAAGGTGTAAAGAAGCTGAAGGAAGGTTCCTTTTGTTGCAGCAGTAAATCTTCTCTCTTTGAAGGTGTAAAGAAGCTGAAGGAAGGTTCCTTTTGTTGCAGCAGTAAATCTTCTCCAGCAAAGTGAAGTCTCAGATAAAATGATCCAAGTATTCCTCAAAGTCTTTTTGTGTTACTGCTGAAGAAACAGTGAGTATTTTAAATACACAGTCAAGGATTTAGAAGCATAGTTAAAGAGTTCTAGAATGGCCAGCACCAGCACTAGCATGGGTATGTTTAATCCTCAATTCCCACAGTTTAATGGGAAAAACTATGACTATTGGGCAATAACCATGAGAGCCCTATTTTCCTGTCAAGATTTATGGGAATTATTTCAAGATGGTTTTGACGAACCAACAGATGAAAATGAGTTTAATAGATTAACTCAGGCAGAGAAAGATCTACTGAAAAGCAATAGGAAGAAGGATTCAAAGGCCCTTGTATTTTTTGTATCAAGGAGTGGACCAGAGTGTGTTTCCAACGATAGAAGCAGCTAAAACATCCAAAGAAGCATGGCAAACTCTCAAGACAGCCTATCAAGGCATGGAGAAAGTGAAGACAGCAAAACTACAGTTGCTGATGAAAGATTTTGAGAATCTGAACATGAAAGAGTCAGACAATATTGACTCATTCTTCACACATGTGATTGGGTTGGTCACATAGATGAGGACACATGGAGAAGTTTTTAAAGAAAGGAGGATTGTGGAGAAACTATTGAGGGTCCTACCCTCAAAGTTTGATGTGATTGTCACCACCATAGAAGAGACAAAGGATCTCTCAAACTTTTCAGTTGATGAACT
>APFE031174710.1:44313-61929 GCA_000404065.3 Pinus taeda
CTCAACTCTCTAGGACGTTTGATATGAAGGATCTTGGAGCAGCAAAACATATCTTAGGCATGGAGATACACAGAGACAGGAAAAATGGTAAGCTTTGGTTATCACAGCAGAAGTATGTGGAGAAGGTACTTGAAAAGTTCTCTATGAACAATGTGAAACCTGTTAATATTCTACTAGCTTCCCATTTTAAGCTTTCTTCGGTTTTAAGTCCTAGAGATGATGAAGAAAAGCAATATATGTCTCATGTACCATATGTAAATGCGGTAGGCAACTTAATGTATGCGATGGTATCTACAAGACCTGACATTTCACATGCAGTTGGAGTTGTCAGCAGGTTCATGGCAAATCCAGGTAAAGAACATTGGCAAGTAGTGAAATGGGTGCTTCGATATTTAATAGGCACAAGTGACCGTTGCATTGTCTTTAATGGTAGTGAAGGATCAGTCTGCGGATATGTAGATGCTGACTATGTAGGTGATTTGGACAAAAGAAGATATACTACAGGTTATGTCTTTACTCTTGCAGGTGGAGCAATTAGTTGGATGTCAAAGCTTCAAGAAACAATTGCATTGTCCACTACTGAAGCCGAATATATAGCTGCCTCAGATGCCAGTAAAGAAGCAATCTGGTTAAAGGGTCTGCTAGATGAAATTGAAAGAAAGCAGGAGAAAGTGGATGTACTTTGTGACAGTCAAAGTGCTATTCACTTGGCTACAAATCCTGCCTATCACAGCAGAACCAAGCACATTGATGTAAGGTATCATTTTCTGAGACATGTGATCGATGGTGGAAAAGTAGCTCTTAAAAAGGTCCATACACGAGAGAATTGTGCAGACATATTCACAAAGCCAGGAACAGTAGAGAAGCTGCAGTGGTGTTTAGCTTCTCTTGTCTTGCAGAAAAGATGATGAATAGGCATGGGCAAGAGATTAGGAAATTGTTGTCAAGGTGGAGTTTGTTAGTATTGACAACAAATTAGTAATGTTTTTTTATGTAAATTGTAATTAGACGGTTGCATACCGAATAGTCGGTTATGTAACGATAGATGTAACAATAGGCATGATATAAAACTAATGTACTACACATGAAATAAAACAGAGTGGAGAATCAGTTCAAATTCAGTTTTCATATCTTGGCTTTCATATCTTGGCGAGGGTTCTTGTTCCTTGTTTTATTTCATCTGTCTTTTTTCCTACAATTAAGACAATTAGTTTAGTCAGGGTAGGTAACTAAAAGCTTTGAAAGGATATTGTGAAAGGGTTCAGAGTCCAGTTGTCATGACTGATTATTGTAAACTAGAATCTTTTTGGAGCCTGAGTAATATATGTAGTTTGATTCCAGCATTAGTGTTGCATTGATTATTTTTTTCATGTGTCTCAATGTCTCAATATTCATATATGTTTTTCCTGTCTTGGACAGTGTAAGATGTAGTTGGTGCTTTAGTTTATGTTTTTAATGAATTTACTTTGTTGTACTCATTTAAATTAAGCTTGAAGCCCTTAATGAAGCGCTCCACATTCGGGAATCTCATTCATTTTATTCTTCATCATCCATCATTCTTTCTACAGAGTTGCAATATAGATTCTTAATTGCATGTGCCAAAACTCTGTCTCCATCTTTTGCTTTACATCTCCACCCTGCAACTCTCATAGTCTCTGGACATTCTACTTTAGAAAAACAGGGCTTCAAAACCAAAACTTTGGATTACAAGCCTTCATGACCTGTGCTTCTGGCCATTAATTTCGATCTTTTTATCCAATCTCAAAATGTCTCAGGCACTGGTTCCCCCACAGCCAGGAACTGTCTCCTGAGGTACAACATCTTTTGGTCGTCGTTGCCTGGGAATGAAGACACGAAGTTAATTTCCCCTGGGTTATTATAAAGTTTGAAGTTGATTCTTGAGGGTGACAAGTTTCAGCAGTTGGCTATAAAATTTTCACCTGGTGTTTTTACCTTTGGGTATGCTAGATTGTTAAATGGAAATACCATTGTTATTGGCTAATAAATTTGCTCCATTACATTTTTCTATCATATCCAGCTTCCAAAATTATGTGCCTTCATTTCATGACCGAAATGCTTTTCTTCCAAGATTCAAAGAAAATGAATATGCAGATCGAGCATGGCATGTCAAAGAGTTTCATTTATGCATGGACCAATAGGGGATCAAACATGAAGATACATTAATGAAGCTATTTTTTTATTCGTTAGATGGAGATGCTTGGATTTGGTACAGAGCCTTGCCTCAATCCAATATTTCCTCCTTGAAGGATTTTCATGCAGCATTTACTTCTTTTTGAAAAAATCTGTACCTATCATAATTTATTTTTGAATATTGTTGTGAGTATTTTTCTAGCCAACATGATTGTGGTTATAGAGCTGATAAAAACTTAATGGTGACAAATCCAATTACAAAAGAAATTTGTTTGCTGAAAGTGAGGAGAACATTCTTAAAAATGATGAAAATACGTAAGAAAGTAAAGATGAAGTTGCATGTGAAAATCTTGAAGCAGATTTACAAATCCTTCATGATCCTAAAGTAGCATTCAACCATTCTTTTTCGGAAGAAAGATCTGAAGATGACAAGCAATATTTCCCAGGAAAGTCTCAAATTTTTTCTGAGAAAGAATCTTTCCAAGATTGTCCAAAAGATGTAAATGAAGCATTGTTGAAAACCACCTTCAAAAAAGGCATCATGTTCATCTCTCTTGGGGATGGAGAAGAGGTTCTTGAAAATGATCCAATTCCACTTTATAACCAGGAAAGTGAGGAAATTCAGATTCAAAAAACTGTTATGGAGTATGGAGGTGACTATAAATCAAGAAATGATTTCCTTGTTTCTGAAATAGAAGGGTTACATCACTGCATTGAGGAATAAAATGATGATACTAAGTTGAATACCAATATCATCATCCTTTTAAAATAAAATATAGAACAATCCTCTGAACTTATTGATGAAAGGTACATATTTTCTAGTTCTTGTGGCCCAGTCGATAAGGAAAGAATCAAAATTCAAATAAATCTTGATAAATATTATTTTATAGAATTTTAACATGCCCTTGTTTATGACTCTTATAAAGAGTTGGATACTAGTCCCCAAGCAAATTCATTCCGAGGCAAATGCCATGAAGGAAGCAAACATTTTTGGACAGCTATCTTTCAAACCATTTTCTAGAGTTCTCATAAGTACGAACAGAAAAGATGCTGACCAAGAAGATGCTTAGCAGTCCATTAGAGAAAATGGCACTTCTCTAGAACCAAGGTATCTATGGAAAGTTATGAATTTTCTGATAAAATGTATGTTGTCTCAGGGAGAAGCTTGGAGATGCCATTTGAATTTTATAAAATGCCTAGAAAACCATATATGTGAAACACATCATCAGTTTGTTGAAGAATTAGAAAAACATTTTGGAGCTGTTCAAAACATTATGCTACCACAAAAATCTGCTCTTATACAACAATTTTTATTTTATAACTATGGTGATATTTTTTCTCATCATATTGAAGATCCTATAGTAAATTATATGGCAGTTTTCTACAGGTCACAACCAACATCAATATGGGGATGTCTATTGAATTCTCTTCCTCGGGAATTTTATTTGGCTACGCATATTCTTACTCTCAAATTTCATGGGCAGAGTGTTGTGAAATCAACACTCAAATGCTAGAATGGTGTCATTGGAACATTGATAGTACTTGATAGACAACTCTTGGGTATAAAAATAATCTCACTAGGTTAGCTCTTGATTTATTTTCAAGTTTGTAAATAGTTTTGAAGTTTGAATAAATGGAAGTCCAGATATTCAAGTCTTCAGAAGGTTCTTAGTTTCTATCCACCAGTTATCAAATTTCTCATAGGCAGTTGAAAGAAACTATATATTTGACTCCATTTCCCCAATGAGAAGGCAGTTGGTCTATCGTTCAGATGTTGTAGCTCATTTTGGCATAGGATTAAAATTGCAAATGTGATGAAACATGATAACATTCACTGAAAACTCTCTTCTCACCCTACAAAAGCATTGTGAAAAACACTATGTTAGTGGACAACAAAATAGCTTCGAATGAACTCTGTTAGAGTGATTTCATAATGCTCACTATCAATGCAACAGTTGTTAAAATTATGAAAGGAGTCACCAGAAGCAATAGTACTAGATGAGTCAATTTTGGAGCCTTTAATTTCTATTTGCACCACGAAATTTGGTGACTATCAATGCAAAAACGCAATGAGTATATGGTCAAGGATCAAAGACAAATCAACTGACTTAAAGAATTCAAACTCTGTTGCGCAAGAAATAATGGGGAGCTAACCTCAATATGACATGATATAAAAGAGATTTGTTGTAGGTCTTCGTTTTGTCAAACTTGTGGATCGATGAGATAATTTGGTATATGTTAATGGATGGCATTGGTACTTAGACTCCTGTTCTACCTATAGAAAGAGTAGTCGTAGATTTCTCTTTTCCCAATATTGCTAAAGAAATGCATGTTGGCCATCTTAGGTCAAGAGTCATTGGTGATTGTCTTTCTTAGATTTTAGAGTTTTCTAAGGTTTATGTTCTTCATCAAAATCATGTTGGGGACTGGGCACTCAGTTTGGGATGTTTGTTGGAAATAATAATCCCAACCACCGTAATAAACAACCTCACGACAACCATACTTGTTAGACGTATTTTTGCAGGTTGCATCTCTGTTTGAAGATCGAAGGGCTGAAGCCAGACGTGAACCATTCTGAAACTCAACAAGGAATTTAAAACATTCAATGTACTTTGGTAAATAGATATGGGCAAGTATTCATTCAACGACTATTTCCCACACTCCAGAAACACCTACGCGATTATGATCACACTCAACAACAACATCATATTAATTTAACTCTATCATGAAATAAATGTAAAATTGTACGTTGAGTTAAATATGAATGTAAAAATTCATTTTGATAGGTTAGAGAGTAAGAGGTGGAGAGAAAAAGAGCACAAGTCTCTCGACATCAAATGGTGGAGCAAATTTTGGTGGGTGCCTGAAAACAATAGGTACAGTATTTTACTGTGTGTTATTTTGCATGAAATTTTAGTTTTTACTTAGTGAATGAGTTGCAGCCTCATATGAATGTATTTTCATGTTTTAGAATATAATACTAAGTTTCTATTGTGTTGCTCAAAACCTACCTTTGTCATTTTTTCCATGAGTAAATATTATTCATAAGTCTTTGGAATAACTTCGCGGTGTGTGAAATCGAAGTCTAGTCTGTGAAAAAGATTCGTGGTGCGCGAAGCTAGCTGCGCAAAAATAGCTTCACTAAAGTCAAAGACCTCTACCCCTCTGCGAAATTAAATTTCTTAAATATTTCTAACATGGTATCAGAGCGGGTTAAATATTGTTAGTGTAAAAACAAGTGTTTTTACTAATAGTAAGAATTGTTTTGAGGGAAGATTGTTTTTAGCATATTTACGAGCACATAAAAAGTTTCTTTTATGCTCAGAAATGGCAAAATCAAATAGCTTCGCGAAAGTCAAAGACCTCTACCCCTCTGCAAAATTAAATTTCTTAAATATTTCTAACATGGTATCAGAGCGGGTTAAATATTGTTAGTGTAAAAATAAGTGTTTTTACTAATAGTAAGAATTGTTTTGAGGGAAGATTGTTTTTAGCATATTTACGAGCATGTAAAAAGTTTCTTTTATGCTCAGAAATGGCAACATCAAGCACAAGCTTGACTAATCCTCAAATACCTCAGTTTAATGGAAAAAAATTTGATTATTGGGCTATTACAATGAAGGCCCTGTTTTCTTCTCAAGACAATTAGGATTTGGAGGAAAATGGTTTTCAAGAATGAGCAGATGCAGCAGCATACAATGCCTTATCTCAACAAGAAAAAGATGTGTTAAGGGACAACACGAAGAAGGATTCAAAAGCCCTGTTTTATATTTCCAAGCAGTTCATGAAAACATTTTCCCAAGAGTTGCAGTAGCAACGAAGTCCAAACAAGCATGGGACACCCTCCAGACAGCCTACCAAGGCATGGAAAAAGTCAAGACAACAAAGCTACAAATGTTGAGGAGAGATTTTGAAACATTTTGTATGAAAGAGTCTGAGAATATAGACTCTTTTTTACACATGTAAGTGTGTTGTTTATTCAAATTAGGTCTTATGGTGAGACACTTGAGGAAAGAATAATACTTGAGAAAGTTTTGAGAAGTTTGCCAACAAGATTTGAGGCCATTGTTGTGGCCATAGAAGAGACAAAGGATCTCTCACAGTTCTCAATGGATGAGTTTAAAGCATCACTAATTTCTCATGAACATAAACTGAATAGAGCAGCAAGCTCCTCATTGGAGCATGCCTTCAAGACACAAGTATCATTTGGTCAAGGTCAAGGCAAAGGAAGATCATATGCTAGAGGAAGAGGAAGAAGCCCACACAGAGGTGGAAGAAGCAGCCCTCAAGCTCAAGTGGAAGTGGTAGCAATCAAAATCCAAGTGAAGGCCCAAGCCAAAATCAAGCACAAGGTCAGAGGTATGATAAATCTTAAGTTCAATGTCATTACTGTAAGAAGTATGGTCATTGTGCAAATGAATGTAGAAAGAAGCAATATGACATTAGTAACAAACCAAGTGTAAATTTCACAAGATAAAATCAGAACCATGATAGCATGTTTTTAGCTTGTAAGGTAGCACAAGAAAAGAAAAGTGATATATGGTATCTAGATTCAGGGTGTAGAAATCACATGTCAGGAAACATAGAAATGTTTTCTGATCTAGCCGAAAGTGTAAAATCTGAAGTGACATTAGGGACTGATAGCAAATTCTCTGCCATGGGAAAAGGAAGAGTTAATATCCTAACAAAGAAGGGGGAGAAGGAATAAATCTCAGATGTTTACTTTAGTCCCGGTCTGAAACATAATCTCATGAGCGTTGGAAAACTCATTCAGAAATGCTACAATGTCTTCTTTAAAAATGAGGTGTGTACAATTTTGGATAGGCCTCCAAGCAGATAGCTGATTGCAAAGGTTCAAATGACAAACAATAGAATGTTTCCCATAAAAATAATATCAGATTTGCAGAAAGAAGGTGCACAAGCACAACTTTCAATGAACTCACAAGAAGAGGGAAGAAAAGAAGCAGCTGTCACACAAGTAAACTTTCAAGTAGATGTAAAAGATGAAAATTGGTTATGGCATTTGAGATTTGGACATCTCAAATTTGGAGGTTTGAATTTGCTACATAGGAAAGACATGGTGAAGGGTTTATCACTGATAGAAAAACTCGACAACATATTTGAGAGACGTATCTTGCGCAAGCAACATAGAGAGACATTTCCAGCAGGAAAGTGAGTGAGGGCAAAGGCACCTTTGGAAATTGTCCACTCAAATTTATGTGGAACAATGTGTTAGAGTCGATCTTGTCAGTCCTCCGTCAGAGATCAAAACTCTTTCTGCATTTCATTTTTAGGAGTCTCGCTCCATTCACTCAGCTGCATTCCACTAGGGGCATGCCATAATTTGACGGAAAAAGTCGTGTTAGTCATTTCCCCTCATGTCTAGCACCTGCTGGCTTAGGTATTTTGTCAATGTTCACTAAGGTCCATGACAGTCAATGTTTGATCTTTTAATGGAAAAGAGTCATTTTAGTCATTAGTTCTAGGGTTTGCAAATTGTTGTTCTCAAATAATACTTGCAGGCCAGAGGAAGGCTCAATAATTCACTCAAATGATGTTTCTGAGTAAGAAAAGATGAATTTTGAAAAATTGAGAGAGGGTTTTGTCCACAATAGGCGAAGGAAGAAAAACCTCCACTTTTTAAACAGGTGCCATGGTTTTAGAGAAATGTCAAAAATACACTTGCCTTAGGAGAATTGATGCACCTCTAAAGTGACCTTGGGAAAATCAAGTTTTCTCCTAGCTCGGTTAGCCAAATGACTTGCTTGATGTGTAAAATGATAACTAGATACAAATATCTTTCCCATGCGCTATCATGAGCTTAATTTGGAGTTGAGGAACACCTTCAAATGTTGACTGCAACAACACTCTGCCTTGAGGCAGCTTCACTGGGCACATTTTGACCAGTCTTGGGAGATTTGATTTTTGATAGGGAAAATGAACTCCACATTGACAAATTCTAGTTGGGTTTGAAAGTAGACTCAAATATCTTTCCAATGAGCTATTCTGCACCCAATTTGGACACTGGAAGGCCTCCAAACGTCTCCTTCAAAACGCGTTATGCACAGGCTCTGGGCGCGACGCTTAGGATTGGGAGCTCCAAATGAAGAATGGTTTGCATTTTTGGATTCAACATGAAAACTCATGACTTCTGGTGCATGGCCAAGAAATTTGGAGCATTTTTGGGGCATTTTTGGTCATTTGACAATTTTTTGTGCACACACAGGGTTTTTCTCCCTGTGTGCCGCACCACTGGCGCGACGCTTAGAATTGGGAGCTCCAAATCACAAATGGTTTGCATTTTTGGATTCAGCATAAAAAATCATGACCACTGGTGCATGGACAAGAAATTTGGGCAAGTTTTGAGTCCCAAGGAGGTCAAAAACACTCAAAAGATGACCTCTCTGCCCCTATTTTGACACACAGGAAGCAGTCTTGGGAGATCGAATTTTTGGAGGGGAAAATGAGCACCAAATTCAGAAATTCCACTTGGGTTGGAAAGTAGATAGGACAGGCTTTCCAACAAGCACACTTGGGCACATTTTGGACTCCTGCAAGTGCCTCAAAACAGTCTCCAAAGTGGTGTGGCACATATAGGAAAAAAGACCCAATTTACCTCTGTTTCGCGAAATTTCGATTCGCGACTTCTCCAAAGTGGGCCCGCTCATCTACACTTCACTTTTTCGGCACCTAAGACGACATTTAAATTATTTTCACTCCAGATTGGCTTCTATCCAAGTGGAAAAGGATGGCAAACAGTCACCCAAGCCATTTGTCATGTTTGTAACACTACACCTGTAGCTAATGGTTGGCTTTCCACCTCCATTTTGCAATGATTCGAGTAACTCCCCAACCCTTGGGCATTATATCTCTTCATGGCTCATTCTATATATTGTATGCAAACTATTTGCAAAGGGTTGGTTGGCTGGTAACTTCTCGGAGATTGTGGGAAAGAAACTTTGTTTCTACATTGTATATTTTGACAGAGGATTAATGAAAGGCAGTGGCTCTGTTTCATGAGATTCATGTGGTTGTGAGTGTAGCAAATGTGTCTCTTATGTTTCATATGTATTTCATTATGTTTCATAATTCATTTCATATTCATTTCCATTGAAATTTCCTAACTTAGATAAGGTAGAATTCAATTTTATTGCTCTGCCTGTGGGAAAATTTCATGTTCAGTGTTCTTCCTCTGTTGAAAAGGATTCATGTTGCCCATGCCCTTTTCACCCTCCTAAGCAATCTCTCCATTCTGCTCTATCTCAAACTAAATTATTAGGCTTACCGCCTATCTTGCCTCACGAAGAAATTTGTGCTTTTGTATTTCATCCTCTGCTCATTGTGGTTTGTTGGTCCCATACCATCCCAGAAACACAGTGATTCATAAAAATCGCTTCTTGCATCCATATTCACTTACTAGCCTAAGATAAATATTTCACTGTAAGTCATCTCAGGCCATTTCGTTTATCTATTCACTGAGTGTGACTCGGAGAGAGCCTTCTCCTGTTCTGGTAGGGCTAGCTACCAGACTGAGCGTGGTCTATGGTTACCCTGAATTTTGCCTTCCTTCAGCCTAAGGCGGATTTAGGTGCTAACACAATGCAAACCCCATCAATTGGTGGTAGCCACTATGTATTGACCTTCATAGGTGACTACATAAGGAAGACATGGGTCTTTCTCCTAAAATAGAAAATTGAAGTGTTTCAGCACTTTCACCAATACAAGGCATTTGTTGAAAAGCAAAGTGGACACTACATCAAAGTCTTTAGGACTGACAGAGGTGGAGAATACATCTCAAATGACTTTCTTCAATTTTGCAAGGAGCATGGAATTCACAAAAAATTTACAATAAGATATACACCGCAGCAATATGGTATGGCAGAAAGGAAGAATAGGACCATTATTGAGATGGCAAGGAGTATGTTGAAGGGAAAGCATTTGCCAAATGACTATTGCGCTGAAGTTGTCACTTGTGCAACATATATCTTGAATAGATGTCCAACCAAAAGTGTCTAGAACATTGTTCCTGAAGAGGCATGGAGTGGAAGAAAACAAAATGTCACTCACATGAGCATTTTTAGATGTGTGGTGTATGCACATGTCCCTGATGAGTTAAGGAAGAAGTTGGACAACAAGGGGGAGAAATGTATATTTGTTGGATACAATGATGAATCCAAGGCATACAAGATTTACAATCCATCAACCAAGAAGCTTATAATCAGTAGAGATGTGTAGTTCATAGAAGAGGAAGCATAGGATGGAAGTTTAGAAAAAACAGTCAATGTCAAAGCATGCATACCACATGAGGACAAAGAGGAATTAACAACAACAAGTAATTCCTCAATAGTGACTCCCTCTATGCCTATTCAAGCACAGCAAAGCAAGCAACAAACAACACCATCAACAAATAATAGGATAGTTTTGCGCAACCAAGCAAGTGCTTCTCCAAGCACACCACGAAGTGCGACACCAAGTGACATGTCAAGCCCATCTTCAGCCAGCACAAGAAGACCAAAGTTCAGAAATTTAAATGAAATTTATGAGCAAGATGAAGTTGATAGTGGTGTAGGTCTGAATTCCTTATTTGCATTACTTTCTCATGTAGATGACCCAATCTACTTTGAAGATGCAATCAAAGAACAAAAATGAGTTGCGGAAATGGAGGAAGAAATAGAAGCAATAGAAAGGAATGACACATGGGAGTTAGTGAGTATTCCGAAAGGAAAACATGTCATTGGAGTGAAGTGGGTCTATAAGACCAAAAGCAACATTGAGGGAAAGATTGAAAGACACAAAGCAAGGCCAGTTGTCAAAGGATACAAGCAACAACATGGAAGATCTTACGCGAAGATGTTCATGCTAGTCTCGCGGATGGAAACAGTGCATGCAGTTGTGGTGATTGTTGTACAACACAAATGGAGTGTATCAAATGGAGGTAAAATCAACGTTCTTGAATGGAGCGCTGAAAGAGGAAGTGTATGTCACGCAACAGCCTGGTTATAAGGTTGAAGGCCAAGAAGGCAAAGTGTATCGGTTGAGGAATGCTCTTTATGGATTGAAGCAATCATCGCGTGCATGGTATAGCAGAATAGATGCCTACTTGTTGGACAATGGTTTCGACAAATGTGACGGTGACTCTACTCTCTACATCAAAGAGAGCGAAGGTAAGATTCTCATTATCGTCTTATATGTAGATGATTTGATTTTTACATGCAGTGATGATTTCCTCATCACTGATTTCAAACAAGTCATGAATAGTGAATTTGAAATGACTAACTTGGGATTGTTATGATTTTTTTTGGGCATAGAAGTGAAGCAAATAGAAAATGGCATTTTTATCTTTCAAACAAAGTAAGTGGTAGAAATTTTGGAGAGTTTTAAAATGCAGAACAACAAGTTTGCACCAACTCCAACTGTCATAGGGTCGAAGTTGAGAAAAGAATATTGCAACAGTAATTTCAATATGAAATTATACAAAAGCATGATAGGGAGCTTGATTTATTTGTCTGCCAGTAGGCCAGATATAATGTATGCAGTAAGTTTGGTGTCAAGGTTCATGGAAACACCCAAAGAGACACATTGACAAGCAGTGAAAAGGATTCTGAGGTATGTCAATGGGACAAAACAGTATGGCGTTTTCTACATAGAAACAAGTGATTTTAGGCTGGTTGGTTACATTGATAGTGCTTGGGCAGGCAGTGTCGATGACAAAAAGAGTGCGTCAGGATATGTTTTTTCATTTGGGTTCCAGAGCCATTTCATGGGCCTCTAAGAAGCAATGAATATTGTCACTATCAACAAGAGAAGATGAATATGTCGCAACAACAACAACACCGTGTGAGGTAGTTTGGATGAGAAAGATGTTGAGGGATATTTGTCATGACCAAGAGGGTGCAACAACTATTTTCTGTGACAACACCTCAGCAATTGCATTGTCAAATAATTCTGTCTCCCATAAGAGGACCAAGCATATTGATGCTAAATATCATTTTATTAGAGAATTGATTGACAATGATGAAATTGTGTTGCAACTCTGCAGGTCACATGAACAATTTGCTGACATCTTCACAAGGCCATTGGCACATGAAAGTTTTGTTTATCTCAGAAATTGTTTGGGAATTGTCAATGGTGGAAATTGTGATTAAGGGGGAGTGTTGAAAATAATAATCCCAACCACTGCAATAAATAGCCTGATAGCATCCATACTTGTCAGACGTATTTTTATAGGTTGCGTCTCTGTTTGAAGATCAAAGCACTGAACCGAGACATAAACCATTTTGAAACTCAACAAAAAATTTAAAGCAATCAATGTACTTTGGTAAATAGATATGGACAAGCATTCATTCAGCGACTATTGCTCACACTCTAAAAACACCTGCGCAATTATGATCACACTCAACAACAACATCATATTAATTTTTCTATGTCATGAATTAAATGTAAAATTGTATGTTGAGTATGTAAACATTTATTTTGATAGGTTAGAGAGTAAGAGGTAGAGAGAAAAAGAGCGCAAGTCTTTGGGGAAAAAATGGCGGAGGAAATTTTGCTGGGCGCGTGAAAACAACAATTATGTTATTCCATGTGAAATTTTAGTTTTTACTTAGTGAATAAACTACAGCCTCATGTGAATGTATTTTCATATTTTAAAATATAATACTAATTTTTTATTGTGTTGCTCAAAACCTACTTTATTATTTTTGCCATGAATAAGTATTATTCATAAGTCCCTAAAATAGTTCAGCAGTGTGCGAAATCCAAGTATGTGAAATAGCTTTGCTGTGCGTGCCCTAAATCAGCTCGGGCAACGCTAGCCCGAAAGTGGCTTCGTGAAAGTCAAAGACTTATGCGCTAAAATTAAATTTCCTAAATATTTCTAACAATGTTGATCCAATATCTTTTTGAAGAGTTCCCAAACTAGGAGGAAGTTGGTGAACAAGCAATTGGAGATTTACAGGGATTCTACAAGGCCTCAAAGAAAAAGTTTGATGAAGATGCCGCCTTTAAAGAGAGAGCACAACGAGCTGCAATCTGACTTCAAGGTGAAGAAGAGAAGTACCATAAAGTCTGGCAGCAAATTTGTGATATCAGTTGCAAAGAATTTGATAAGTTTATTAATGTCTCAAAGTTTAATTAGAGAAAAAGGGGAAAAGATTTTACAATCCGTATAACCCAGGTGTGTTCTAAATCACTGGCTTCTAAACAGACAACAAATTAAATTCATCACTGCACAAACTAATTTTCACAGTTTGCTTGAGGAGGTGAATTTCGATATCTTATTGCAGACAAATAGAGAAAAATTTTAAAATCCTGCGATCTGGGTTTTGTGTAGGATATCACCAATTGACATATTCATGGAAAGTTTCTAAATATTGGAATTGGTTTAAGAGATTTCATTAATTCTTTAAAGGCCAATTTTTCCAAAAACATACTGCAAACAGGGATGACTCCAGTTGTAATTTGATTTATATTCATTCTTGGACGAGACTAGAAGGTATTTTAATATGGTGAGGAAAATGATCCTAGTTATAATTGAAAGAAAAATAGATACCATCAGGACAAATAATTACTAAACTCACTTTTTATTAAGGGTCAACTGTCAGCACAAATATTTTACTGTGGTACCATTTTAAAAGACTGGATCTCTGACAATCAAATTATGATGGCGTAGGTACAAGTCAGAATGTGATGGCAAGGTTGTGAGTGGAAAATCAAACATTTATTCAAATTTATTTATAGAAAGCACTGGTTCGATTAAAAGTTTAATAAATTTTTACCCATAAGCCTACCTGGTGGAGATCAACAGAGAAACCAAGTGCCAGTAAACAAAATATTATCCAGGTGTCAATTTGAGCTATGGGAGGTGCTATATTTCCAACAAATAAGAGATTGTTTTCAACATCATTGAGAAAATAGCGGTGATTAAAGGACACCTTTCTAGTGCAGAGCATTGGGAGATGTATGAATTTGATGAATATCTTTTGTATCTAGAAATTACACTTAAGGCAGAGGAACAACTCATGTTCACAGGGTTTCCATATGAAAATCATAGATATTTTATCTTTGGTTGCTCATTGATAGCACATGAATTTTTTGTGTTTATAGTTCTTTCTATTGATGGTTCCCTCACATAGTGATGGCGATCATAACAATGGCAATTTTTCTCCTCATCTTGATGGTGGATACTTGGAGTATATAGGGTTGCTACTTATCAAATAGTATACAGGAATCCTTGTTGCTCTTCATGGAAGTAAAACTTGGTATTTACTGATGTAAAGGCAGCTGAGTCAACAATTTGTTGCTCAAACCGGAGTAATATTGCTGGGGAAATGCATCTAGTTTGAACTCATCCACCCTCGGGAAACAGGACGGCGTTTGATGCAACAACTTAGCCAATATTGATCAATGGTCCAAAAATATTGTGCCCAAATCTAATGATTTCCTGGTGCCACAAAATGCACGGAGGATAAAATGAGTAGTGGTCCTGCAAAGCCGTATTTCTAAACTGCCCATGAAGAGATCAATGGTCAATGTTTATTATGGCATCACCTCCTCTCTATTCCAGAAAGCAGGTGTTCCCGCAAGTATTTTCCGCTTTATATAATGCCATATAATAGCAATGGGTCCCACTTCAACTTTTATTACATTAATATTTTATATCCTTTCTCAGAATTAAAGGATCGATATGTGTTTATTTGGGAGTTGTCTATAATGCGATTTTTTGGAGATTCCCATGGGCGGAAGAAATTGAGGTTAAATCTTGATTTGTTGCAGTTAAAATGGTTTTTTAACTGCATATTTGGATTTAGCACCCTGAAAAACCCCTGGAATGCTTTGATTGTGCAAAAACTAGCTATCAAACTTGCGATTCCAATAAATTGCTGCCGGATTTTGACCGGAAAAAGCCACCGGAAAGGCTTTCAAAAAGTCTCATTATAGGCAACTGCGTTTATTTGTACTGTAAAATTTCTAAGAAGATGAATTATTTTGTAACTGAGGAAAATGAATATTATATATATAATATTTAGTATGTTTTCATTTTATTTGTAAAGTTATTCAAAGGATAGGACAGTTAATAATTGCTCCCAAAGTCAGTTTTTCAAACTCGTTAACATAGTTAGTTTAGTTAGGCTAGGAAACATAGATAAAAGTTTAGAAGGGAGATTGTGAAAGGGTTTAGAGTCCAATTTTCATGACATATTATAGTAAACCATAAGATTTTTGAAGCCTGAATAATATATGCAATTTGATTCCAACATTGGTGTTGCAATGATTGTTTTTCTCATGTGTCTCAGGATTCATATATGTTTTTCCTCTCTTGGAGAGTACGATGCACTTGGCACTTTTGTTTATGTTTTTAATGAATTTACTTCATTGTACTGATTAAATTTCATTGTAATCATTCATTTTCTTCTTCTTCTTTGTTGTAATGAAGCGCTCCACATCTAGGAATCTCATTCATTTTCTTCTTCATCATCCATCATTCTTTCTATAGAGTTGCAACACAGATTCTTAATTGCATGTGCCAAACTCTGTCTCCTTCATTTTGTGCTTTATATCTCCACCCTGCAACTCTCATAGTCTTTGGCCATTCTTCTTTAGAAGGCTAAGGTTTCAAAAACAAAACTTTGGGTTACAAGCCTTCATGGTCTGTACTTCAAGCCATTAATTTCAATCCTTTTATTCAATCTCGAAATGTCTCAGGCATTGATTTCCCCACAACCAGGAACTATCTCCTGAGGTACAAGAGGGACAAAGATAGCATTGTATGTTGTGGCTCTTGTGAGAGAAAAATACTAGTATTCTGAGGCATTTATAAACCATATTTCTACTTGCTATGATTGCAGAAGAGGTGAAGAGAAGGAGACATCTTGCATGTGTGAAGAAGGACTTGTTGATGTTTATTTTAGCTTGCTGAAGATCCTTGGTGAAGAAACCAGGTTTGGTTAAGAGTGATTCCTAACTAGGTGGAGTTGGTGGCTACAATTTTCTCTAGTTTCCCTAGTTAGGGTTTGGAGAGCTTGAATTGTACCAATGTGTTGAGTGCAACCCAACTTGGTCCACGTTTTGGTCAAATACTCTGCATTTTAAGGACTAGAATGCACATAACTGGTGAAGTTCTATTCATCATGTTGTGTCTAGGGGCTTTGGGGTAGGTCAAAGTCCTTTATTTTGTAACAAGTATTGGGTATTAGTCCATTGTTTTGTCGGATCCGTGGTATGTGGACAATGGCCTTGTAGTAAGAAAAAATATATAAGAAAATGTAATACTTTGTTGAAGATAGATAAGAATAGATAGAATTCATAAATTGATCATATTTTTTGCCTTGGGTCTGTATTTTTGGGAAGGCTCTATAGCTGAGTGTGTGGAGGCATTGGAAGAGTCTATAGCGGAGTACGTAGACCACATGCAGCTGGGTGCATAGGTCAGAGAAGTGTATGTATTGAAGATCCTTATTAATAAAGAAGATTTTTTGGTGAAGTATTGTGCATCTTTCTGTGTTCATTATCTGTTTTTATAAACATTGTCATGCATGTTTTTTATTGAATTACATGGAAGAATACATGTTATAATAATCTATCTTATGTTTATGCATTCAGTACCAATCTATGAATTTAATCATCAACGTGAAGTTATTCATGTATGTGAAGTTTTAGATAGATATAATACATAAGTGAACACACGGACGCCAGGACACAGATATCCCTCTAGTTGAGAAACCTGGTTCTGCAACCTCCCATAACTACTTTGGGTAAGACTATGACCTGGTTGCAGGTCGTTCCCGAAAGGGCCAATAGTTGAGGGTTTTGCTGGTGCATAGTACACTCTGAAACTAGGTCAAGCCCCCTTAGATCAACCAATGGTTCTGTTGTTGGGACAAGGATCTACTTAAGGGATATGTTTTGGCATCCATTGTAGGAAGAAATCCAGGATTGGGTTGAACAAAAAGAAAAATAATTTGTATAAAAAGAGAACAAAAACCCTTGATTATCAGCTAAAGACTGATTACAAAAGTATACCTTCTAAGAGCAATACAAGATCTTCTTTGGTTCGTTTCACACTGAATTGTACGAGTCGGTATCTAAGTTTACTGAGCATAATACTTGTTTCAAGAATGATGAACCTAAGGGGTGATATCGTGAATTGATACGACGACTTAAGAACGTTAGTAACAATATCTCAAGAGCTGTTGATTTCTAGATCAATAACATTTCTGGACGATTTATCACTAAGTTCATGGTAGATGCAATCATATCCTGTAGCAAAGTTGAATGAAGATTTTTCAAAGGACCATGAGTTAAGCTCTTAAACTCTTTCAATCTCTTGATTAAGATGTTATTGTGTGAGAAGGGGATTCTGTGAATGCAGTAAAATTAATGTTTGGACGAAGAGGAAATAAGCCTGAACTAGGTGTACATGAAGGGGAAAATGATATAGAATAGATCCAAAGAATTTTATTGAGA
>APFE031174710.1:86047-107385 GCA_000404065.3 Pinus taeda
AGGCCTAAAATCAGAAAATAGAGACCAAGGAGAAGAAGTAGAGACAGATTATGCGGGAAGCTGATAATCAGTCTGGAGACACGGTCTTTTTAGAACAGAGCCAAGATGAACAACTGATCCAGGTGGATATTGGTGGCCACCTACTAATTCCACTTGGATCCCCACCAATGCTTCTTTCAGTTTTTCAGTTTCCTTAATTATAGCACAATTTACTATTTTTAGCAGTTTTTCGGGTCCTAAACTTCTGGAGCCGTTTTGAGGCTCTAAACGATGTTTTTTGGGAAATATACTACCAGAAATTTTTTGTCTAAAATTTTCATTTTTTTCATAGTCCTCGGAGAGATCTTTCCAACGGGTTATCATGTGCGTCAAACAGAGCTAATATGACCAATTCGCGACCCCTGGAAGTTGGCTGTCCAACTCACCCCAACGAGGCCCATAAACTCTCAGTGTTACATCTCCTCGGGTTAGGGTTTTGGCTGTTTAGGGTTTTCTCTTATTGTTCAATAATAAAAAGGCCCTTGAGCCTCATTGTAAGATAGTTCAGAGGCATGTAGTTGCCACATCTATTCTCAGAGATAAGCTCCCACTGCCCTAGCTGGTTTATTTCCATTTCTGTTTGTAAGCATATTTCAGTATTTTACAATAATGAAATGAAGTATTATTTCCACTGCATATTTGTATTTATGGTTAGCTCTGTATTTTATTGCGTTCCTGTTTAAATCCAGATTAGTGGTATTAGGGCGGTCTGCTTTTCTTCTCTGTTTTTCTTTGCATGTCCTCGACGAGGTTGGGATATAAGGAGTTAGGGCTTGAACTAGTCGAACCTTTGCAAGACCAGCCTAGCAAATCCTGACGGCCTCTCATGGCAGATGAAACGAAAGATGGGGGGGTAGGAGATCCTATCAAAATCTTGCTTGAAGAAGCCCTCTAGTGATAAAGGAAAGTGATGATGGATAACTTTTTCCAAATCCTTCAGCGGCTACACAGGGGCGAGGCATCGGCTTCTAACAACAACTCTGGAAACGCCACACCATTTAAGGTACAAGTTAATTTTGAAATCCCCATATTCGAGGGTCAGATAGATGTAGATGCTGTTGATAAATGGTTAAATGTGCTAGAGGGTTATTTTCTGTTCATGACTTTTCCAGTCAGGAAAAGATTATTTTCGCTCTTCTCAAAGCAGCCCCCCACGTCAAGGATTGGTGGGAAACCTACTGCGAGCAGAAGGATGAAAGTACAAGCTCACTATTTTCAGTCGCACTAACTTGGAATTCTTTCCGAGATGACATCAAGGAGCAGTACGACCCTGTTGGAAGCTATGAGGATCAATACATAAAGTGGACCACGCTGCGGCAGGGAAGGGACCAAGACATACCAGAGTTTACCAATATTTTCCATACCCTTCGCACAAAGTTGGGTATCAAGGATATAAAGCAGCATTTGGTGCTCAAATACCATGGCTGCCTGCACAAGTACATCCAAGAAGAAATAGAATTCCTGGACATCTCCTTGCTTGGCATGACATACTGATATGTCGTCAAGGTCGAGCAAAAGTTTAAACAGAAGAAGCGAGACTTTGGGTCTGCGAATCCAAAATAAGGGAAAGGTGCTCCCAAACAGCAGAACAAAGGACAAAGCCAAGGCAGGGTAGCCCAAGACAAGCCGCCAAAGCTGCAAGCAAAGAACAACATTGCGAAGCCGAAAAAGGACATAGAAAAGTGGTGTGAGTTCCATAAGAGCTCCACTCACAACACAAGTGAGTGTCGGGCCAAGCAGTCACTGGTGGCCGAGCTAAAGGTTTCAGAATCAGATGCATGTTCTGACTTTGAGTTAGAACCTGATAAGGGGAATGAAAAAGGGAAGCAAATTATCAGTGCGGAGCCCAATGCCACCATTGCCACCACGAAGATCCAGAAGGAGGAACCTAAAGATCCAGAGGAGGAGGAGCAACTTTTGTACTCCCAGATGTGGGTAAAGGGATCCCCACTACAGTTCATTGTCGATAGTGGGAGCCAAAATAACCTCCTTTTGGCAAAGGTCATGAAACAGCTGGGCTTACCCACCATAGCACAGCCACAACCATACACCATTGGGTGGCTGCACCAAGGACAGGATCTTCGTGTGAACCAACAATGTCGCCTTCCATACAACATCAAGCCGTTCACAGATGAGGTATTGTGTGACATTGCTCCCCTTGAAGTTTTTGATGTGTTATTAGGACAACCATCCTTGTGGAAGTGACATGCTGTGTATGAGTCAAGGCCCCATGCTGTTATTGTTACTTTGGGAAATAAGTTGTATAGGATACCAGAGGTAGCACCGTCTACCACCATCTCTTTGGTTACTACAAAACAATGCAGTAAGCTCATTTCCAAATCTGGGAAATTTGTTTTCTTGATGATACGCCCTTAAGAAAAGAAGAAGATGGTGGCCACGACCTCCAGACAGGGCCCCTCCATACAAAAACTATAGATGGACAAGGTCGTGGAGGAGTATGAGTACATCTTCACCTCCCCCACAGGGGCTCCTCTGCACTATCAGGTCAAGCACTCCATTGATATGACCATAGGTTTGCTACTGCCCAATGGACCAATCTATTAGCACTCTATTCTGGAGAACAATGAAATCAAGAGGCAGATTTAGGAGTTGCTGCAAAAAGGTCACATCTGTTTAAGTTCATTGCCCTGTGGGAGCCCGATCGTGCTGGTATAGAAGAAGGATGGCACTTGGAGACTTTGAATTGACAATCGGGCATTGAACAAGATCACTGTTCATAATAGGTACCCAATCCCACGGATTGATGACCTCCTGGACCAACTAAAGGGGGAAAAATATTTCAGCAAGATCGATTTGAAGTCAGGATATCACTAGGTACCAATCGAACCCTCCAATGTGTGGAAGACTACCTTCAAAGCCAAGGAGGGCCTTTTTGAATGGTTGGTTATGCCTTTTGGATTAACGAATGCTCCTGCAACTTTCATGAGGCTAATGGATGACAACTTGCAGCCATTCACCAACTCATTTGTAGTGGCATACTTGGATGACATCTTGATCTTTAGCAAGGGTTGGGAAGAGCACCTCCACCACATCCGACAGGTTCTCCTAACACTGCGACAACACAAGTTATGTGCCAATTTGGAGAAATGCACTTTTGGCATGACCCATTTTTAGTATTTGGGATACATTATTGATGAACGTGGGGTGCATGTGGATCCAGCCAAGATCCATGTCATTCGGGATTGGCCATCTCCAACCACTCTGACAGAGCTTCGCAGCTTTCTAGGCCTTGCCAACTTCTACTGCAGGTTCGTGTTGGGATTTTCTCATATCACTTGGCCCTTGAGTCAAGTCACCAAGGGAGGAGTGAAGGAAAAATTCTTTTGGTCTGAATCTCAACAGAAGTCATTCAGAGAGTTGAAAGATTGCCTCTACATAGCACCAGTTCTTGCATTACCATACTTGCAACAGCCATTTGAGGTCAAGACAGATGCCTCTCACTATGCTATTGGGGCAGCCCTTACTCAACATAGGAATCCAGTGGCCTATCACAGTGAGACACTTTCAGACACAGTCTAGAAGTATCCCACTTATGACAAAGAGATGTATTCCATTGTGCAGGCTTGCTGAAAATGGAAGAATTACATTTTGGGGAAGGAAACAGTGATCCACACAGACCACCGACCCCTGCAGTTCATACAGACCCAAGGAAAATTGCAGAATGATCACCATCAGAAGTGGTCCACATACCTGTAACAGTTCCATTTGAATATCAAGTATAAGAAGGGAAACACCAATAATGTTGCAGATTGCCTCAGTCGACCATCGATCATGGTGTTAACCACCGTGCTCAACTCTTGTGGGCACGAGACTTCTGATTGGCCATTGCTCTACAAAAGCGACTCGAAATTTGGCCACACATACCAAAAACTCTTAGAGGGTCAGCATGTTCTAGATTTTCACCTCCAGGACGACATGTTATGCCACCTGGGTCACCTTTGTGTTCCTTCAAGCGAGCGTGCCAAGATGATTTGGGAAGCACACTATAGTCAGGTTGTTGGGCATTTCGGGGTCGAAAAAATGGTGGCAGTACTGCAGAAATATTTCTATTGGCCGAATCTTCGATAGGATGTCGGGAAGTACATCAAATCATGCACTTCTTGTGCCATTGCCAAACCAACCATCAAGAAGCAAGGCCTCTATACCCCGCTACCTACCCCTAGTCAACCTTGGGAATCCATCTCCATGGATTACATGTCAGGCCTTCCTTCCACTAAGCATAGAAATGACTGTGTTTTTGTGGTCGTCGACAGGTTCTCGAAGATGGCCATTATGGCGGCCTGCAAGAAGAATATCACAGCAGAAGCCACTGTTAAATTCTTCTTTGAATGAGTGTCGGTAAACTTTTGGATCCCGCAGTCTATAATTTTAGATCGGGACAGCAAGTTCCTCAGTACATTTTGGTCTAGTCTCTGGTCGATGCTGGACACCAAGCTCACTAAGGCCACAACCTTCCATCATCAAACTGATGGCCAGATAGAGGTCGTCAACAGGATGATCATAGACATTCTGTGCATGTAAAACTCAAAGCATCAACGCACATGGGATGAGAGCCTCCCCTATGTTCAACACAACTACAATCGGGCTCTCCACAACTTGACTGGCCACAACCCTTTTCAAGTGGGCTTGGGATTCCAGCCACTATGTCCCATCGATGTGACCATGCCATTTACAGCTACTCACGCAGATTCTACTCATGTCCATTCCGAAACAGATAAGACAAACAACTTCATTAAGCACATCCAACATATTCTCTAGTAGGTCCATGAGATTCTGGAGAAATCAAATGCCAAGTACAAGCAGCAACATGATCAACATCGGGTGCCACACAAATTTCATGTGGGTGACAAAGTCTGGTTGCATTTGCAAAAGGAATGCCTTACTGGAGCCTATCGGAAACTCAGACCACTCCGATATGGTCCTCACACCATTACCAAGGCTATTGGAGATAATTCATTTGAGCTCAGCATTCGCCCATTCCTTGGCCTGCACCCAGTGTTCAATGTGGACCACCTTCGGCCATACTTTCCACCATTACTAGACACATCTGACATTGCAGAACAACTCACACCCACAGAGTTAAATCCAGATTGCATGGAACAAGCTACAACTAATTGGATCATGGACACACAGATCAAGCACACTCGCCCAACCATATTGACTTGTCAAACCAGGCCAACTCCTTCACCAGGGAAAGTGGCTCACCAGGCACCAAGTTCAGCAGAAGTTCCCTCATCTCATGGAGGAACTCAATGCAATGGGGACCATTGCTTCCTAAGAGGGGGAATGATCAAGGTGGATATTGGTGGCCACTCACTAATTCCACTTGGATCCCTACCAGTGCTTTTTTCAGTTTTTCATTTTTCTTAATTATAGCACAATTTACTATTTTTAGCAATTTTTCGGGTCCTAAACTTTCGGAGCTGTTTTGAGGCCCTAAATGATGTTTTTTTGGGAATTCTACCATTAGATATGTTTTTATCTAAAATTGTCTTTTTTTTCATAGTCCTCGGAGAGATCTTTCCAACGGGATATCATGCGCGTCAAATGGAGATAATATGACCAATTCGCGACCCTAGGAAGTTGGCTGTCCAACTCACCCAATGGGGCCCACAAACTCTTGGTGTTACATCTCCTTGGGTTAGGGTTTTGGTTGTTTAGGGTTTTCTCTTATTGTCCAATAATAAAAGGGCCCTTGAGCCTCATTGTAAGATAGTTAAAAGGCATGTAGCCACCACATCTCTTCTCATAGATAAGCTATCATCGCCCTAACTGGTTTATTTCCATTTCTGTTTGTAAGCATATTTCAGTGTTTTATAGTAATTAAATGAAGTATTATTTCCATTGCATATCTGTCTTTATGGTTATCTCTTTATTTTATTGTGTTCCTGTTTAAATCCAGATCAAAAACTAGGCTCTTTAGAAATAGAAGTTGTTAACAAGACCAACAACAGAATAGTCACTCCTCCGAAAAAGTATAGAGCTAAATTAAAGAAGCTAAGAAAAGAACAGCATAAGCTTTGCAAAACGATCAAAAGACTCAGAAGGAAAATAAAAGAAATCACAACAAGAAAGGTTCTGGAAAATACCCGGAGATAGTAAATGTAGCTGTACAAACAGAGTTATATGAAGGTAAGGCTACATGAACTCAAACTGAGCCCATCCCTACTCAAACTGAGCCCTTACCTAACCAAACAGAACCTCATGCAATTTTGGTAGACGTAGCTACTTAGACAGAGGATGTACCCTCTTACAGCATAACTACTTAGACAAAGGATGTACCCTCCTACATTGTGGCTACTCATATGGAGGTTTGGACCTCCCATAATAAAGAAATACAGATAGAAGAAATCCCTTCTCGTAGCAGAAGCACTCAGACAAGTATAAAAGACAAAGACATCTTGACACACCATGACCCCATTATAGTGAATCTTTAGGAAGAATTGGCACAAGCTCGGCTCGCATTAGAACGGATTGAACAAGAAACCATTTCCCAGTAGAAATATCAAGAGCTGCAGAGACAACTTTGGGAAATGAATGCAACAGAGAGTGGGACTCTTGACAAATGTAGAAAGGCAGAAGAGAAAATAGAGAAGATCAAGCTCAGACTAGACAGGGTCAGAGGTCAAATAGACACCATCTGCTCACTATATACAGATGTCTTGGCATGCAGGTCTCCCACCACTAATTATGCCTTGTTTTTGTTAGAACCATATCTGTTGTTAAAAAGTAAAGCCATGAGAGCTGGAAAACTAGTTGAATTAAGAACGACTGAAGATTTTATAAATTGCTATAAACAACATGGTGTAAAGGTTCAAAGGCTTCTTTATGAGTTTTACCTGCACAATTTTGTATAAGAGAATGAGGTGGAAAAGAACCCAAACCCTTTTGTAGGGGATGTTCAGTTACAGGCCTTTATTTCATTTGCAGTTAAGCAACTCAAATGGTTTAAAGCTCATAACGCATTCCAAAGATAGGAACACGGGTTGGATCTTTCGGTAAGAAGTGAACCCGATCACCCTTTGCAAATGCTTGCTAACCATAAGAATCTGATGACACGAGAAGGGGTGATAAAAATTTTAGGGTCTATTCAGAAGGAGATTGTACAACCAAGAGTGTCATATTTCCTTTCCATTCAAGAAAGCTCTCTGGCTGCATCCAAGCTCAGGTGGACAGTCTCCACTAGTAGTGTGCAGGATAGAGAGCCATTTAATTACCAAAATTTTAAAGTAGTTGTGGCCCATTTTGTCACCTATAGAAATATTATTTTGAGAGAAGGACCTTATTGGTTAGGATGTTGGTTTTTTAGCCCCATCATTTGGTATCCTCCTGAAGGTTATTGGGCTATCTATGAATTGCCTAAAGGGAAGGAAGGGCCCGCCTTTGTGCTCCTGGATCAAAATCATGGTTTTAGACAAATTTTTGATGCTCCTTCTCCAACCTACTCTTTAACTACAATGCATAAGAATTACTTACTTTTCATGAGGGCATGAAACAAGGTAAGCAGGGGAGTATGTTGAGTTATGAAATGGGTATGTATTTACTCTTAATTTCATCACCTTTTTCCTATTTTCTTATCTTTTTCACATCTTGATATGCTAACATATTGATGGATTATGATAAGAAATGACTGAACTACTCGCAGTTAAGATTTAGCTATCATAACTAAATTTTACTCCTTTTTATGCAGAAACACGATGGAAGGAACAATTGTTGTTCCCTAATGATGGAACAACATAAACCAACAAACGAAGAGGGAACACATCGATTGCAGATAGGGCAGAGGACAAGTCAAGAGGATAAGCACGAAATAGGAAAGGTGTTTGAGGATAGAAATCAGTTGCGAATCCCTCAGGATTGGGAGATCCTCAGAGATCACATTTATATTTTACCTCTTTCTGACTATAAAAGAAAATGATTGTAGGAATAAAGGGGGATCTATGTTATTCAAAATTGTAATCTTAATTTATGGACTTGTGTTGTTAGAGAACGCAACCATATTGTAATGTTGCTTAAGTTCAATGCTTAATATATAATTGAGTTGTTGTTCACTCGTATTCTTTGAATTAGCTTAGCAGTGTTTAATGGTGGCTAAGGGCTTGACCTTTGGTGGATTGAACTGCTTCTTTGTGTTATATATTTCCGATACTCACAAGTGTGATTGGTTTAATAATTTTCCTATTTTTTGCAATTTTATCTTATTCATTATTTATTGCCTTCTTGTATTGAAGTAGTGCATTTTCTTTACATGTTTTACAGCTCTATTGTTTGATATAATTTATACTTATCCCAGATTGCATTATTTATACAATGATCCATATTGATTTAATTGGTTGTAATAGCTTGGTTATCGCTATTGAACTCTCAGATTGATATCATTGCTATTTGGATTGTTTATTGGAGATTGAGTATGATTTATATTGAATCAGCTAAGAAGAGATGAATTATTGCTATTGTACTCTCAGCTGATACTATTGTTAATTGAGTTACTTGTGTGAGAATTGATTACAATTCTAGTAGAGGATTGAGTCTTGAAGCTTAGATGTCATATTTCATTTAACGATTGCAATTTAAGTTTATTAGATGCATTCGTTTACTCTTGTATCAAAAGTCTATACTTCATTTTAAGAAACATTACTCTCTGATTTATAGCATGCACACATTGTCTACACTCTTGGAATAAAAGGACTTGCATGGGTTGATGATTAATGTGGGGTAATTAGGAGTTTTAAAAGACACCTTTTATTAGCCAACAGAAGTAAGGTCTACTGATTAGAATAAAGAAGGTAAAGGAAAAGGTTGATGTAAAGTAGTTTAAGAAGTACACGCAAGTCCATTTTGTCAAAGCATCATATACATGCTTGTCCACATGAGAAAAAGAGCATATACATATACACGCATTCCCATAGGATGAAAAACGTGTACATGTTGGAAAACTGAGGTTTTGTTCCAAGGTATTTGGTCCGAGGTATTTGGTTCAAGGTATTTTGGTTCGAGGTATTTGGTCAAAGGTATTTTGGCCCAAGGTATTGGTCCAAGGTATTGACCCTAGGTATTGGGTCCAAGGTATTGATCCTAGGTGGTTTTGGTCCGAGATATTGACAAAGGATCTAAGTATATAAGGAGGAGAAGATCAAAGGGCTAAGAGTAGAAGTAATGAATATCTTATGAAGTGCTAGATCAAGAGCATATATGTATGTTATGGGTTTTTGATGCTTTACTTGATCTAGACTAAGTATGCACCTGAGTGTTTGATGATGGATGAGATCTAATGATGGATCAGGATCATAATGACTTATCATTATGTGATCTGATAATGGATGGGCTAGATCTGATTAACACATGTTTTATCCTTTATATGTGATGACCTGAGTATGTCTGAAGTTGGGAATTGTAGCAAAGTTATAAGTAAGTATTTACAGATCTATACGCTCATTCGCTTTGGTGAAGGTGTGTATACACATTGGTTCAACTCTTCCAAGTAGTGCATGCAAAATAAAATCTTGATGTTCCGGTATGACTGATCTATCAGATCAATACTGCTGTTTTGCTGCAGTTTTACTATTGTTTGTCAATGATGTCTTCTTAGATCTGAAAGTAGAACTAAATGTATAAGGAAATTGAGTCTGATTGATTGATTGATTGAGAAAGAGGGGTGATCCTTGTTTCTATCTGTTTATGACTCTATAATATGATAGTAGATCTTCAGAATGTCACTGATTGGTACAATTTGTTGTTAAGATGTTTTATGATTCAATATCTTTAGAGGTATATGCAGGTTTGATTCATTGAAGGAGTGTATACATTCTGACACATGCCTTTTGAGGTTACAATTAGTTTTGATTAATGATGAAGTGATCTGGGTTTAGATCTGTGTACTGGTTACAATGATGTGTCTATTCCAGTTGATTGGTTGAATTTGATTAAGTTCGAATGAATAGTTAATTCAGTTGTGTCAGAGGTTTAGTGATTGTTATGAGAGGTTCAATGATTGTTTGATTTAGTTGTGATAGAGGTTCAGAGGTTTCAATGATTGATTGTTTCAGTTATATCAGAGATTGATGATTGGGTTTCAGCGGTTGGTTGATGCAGATGTATTTAATGGTTGTATTGCAGTGGTAATTGATTTTTGAGCTTCAAAATTACTAATGGGTCTAGTATGAAAATTTGATGAAACGTGGCCTTCATATTATAGTGTTGTGCACCAGGAGTATCCAGTGTAAAAATTTATGAAACGTGCTCCCTGGAGGATATTCAGGGTTAGAGCCTTCAGTGAGGAAGTCGAAGCTTCTTGCCAGTAGTGGCTGGTGATTTGATCAAGGGTTGGAGATACCTTCCAGTAGCAGCTGGAGAATGAGTGAAGGTTGTAGCCTTCTGTAGGCTAGAGCCTATGTACCAGTAAACATATTGGCTAGTACAATAACTAGGGGGTTGTAGCACGCTTCCATTAGAAGCTAGAGAAGAAGATAAGGTTGTAGCCTTCTATAGGTGGGTGCCTGTGTACTGGTATGAGCCTGCACCAGTATAGGATAGTAAGTAGTTTTTCTTATTATTAAAATAACACAGAGACGACAACAAAAGGTGGTTTTCACCCACATTGGGTTTCCACCTTAAATCTTGGTGTTCATGTGTGTTTCTTATGTGTGATGGTTTATTTTGTTATTACTGCACATGGTTACTGTTTAATGATTAATAAAGTAATGATGCATTTATTAAAGATCAACATATGATGAATTAACTAAATCATAAGTTCACTAGATATGCGTTATTTACGTTAAGAACAGTTGCATGCACACGCGAGTTCCCTTCACTAAAGTATCGTATATAAGTCTAATTATGGAAATGAAAAATTTATTGATTTGTAAATATTGATTCACCCCACCTCTAAGTATTATTTCCAATAATTGGTCACAGATCAAGTCCTTTGGCAAAAGTTTGATTGCTTGAAGGAGATCCGTAGTAACTGTTATGCTCCTATACCAATAGGTGTCATATTTCATAATTGACTTGATGAGATCTGTAATATGTTCATACCTTTCTTGTTGCAAAGGTTTTCCATATTTTCAAGAAATAAAAAAAAAAAATTAAAAAATGTAAAAAGGGTATGCCCTAGAAAAATAATCAAAGGGTATAAAAAGAATAAAATGGTCAAAAAAGTGAATGAAATGAACCCCAAATAAAAATAGACCAGGAAAGTGTACAAGTCCAAATGCCACTACTATTTCATTTTCTGTAATAAGCAATTGTGTGCAGTTTGTTAACTTATGCCACAATTGGTGAATAGTCAAACTATTTAAACTTGACTCATTCATCTTTCAATTTCATGTTTTAGATAGAGAATAAATATCTGACCAAACAGTGTAATCTTGGTAGATAAGTAGATACGTAGAGTAAATAAAAAGGTGCTCAACAGTGTAATTTGAGCCCTTGGATGTAATAAGTGCAGACTTAGGTAGGCTTGCCATGTAAAAGAAAAGAAGATTGATCAGGGTTTGCCAGTCTAAGTGCACCTAAATAAAGAAGAAAAATGCTAGGCTAAAGTAAGTAGGGTAGGTAGATGATGTTGCAGAATGATACTTGTGATGAAAACTGCTTCCAAATGTGTTGATTCTTTACTTTTATCACAAGTACAAGGCATACACTTTACATGATGCAGTTTAAGCAAGACGAGGTTAAATGACTAACTTCCATTTAACATTTCCCCTAAAAATTTCACTAATTCCCTTTAAAAAGTACTAAGGTCTTTGAAAGTCAAAGGGGCTTAGAGCATTTCTTTGACTTCTGGAGGGACCGGACCCTCGGCCCAATGATATAAAAAACCTAAGTACTCATTAATGATCCATCCATCATTCATTTCATCTCATTTCGTGAAATTTGCCTAAGTAAAAAGCCTATTTTGCTTAGGAAATGCACACCATCACTTAGAAACCCCTCTTTTTCGCTTTAACCTAAGTTTCTATGTGAAATTCCTAACATTTAAACTTAGCGCTTGTTCATTATATTTATTCATATTAACTGCTGACAATTATTATATAAATCCCAAAAAAATATTACCATTCTCGTATTATGTAATTAAATAAAACCTCTGCATTGCTATATACCCCGCCCCCCGGTTAGTTATAACCATAGTTATAATGCAAAACATGGATTATTAAACTTATTTGAAGTTGATAATAACCTTTCCCACCGCGCTATAAAGGAATTAATTAACCACCCAGGTTAATTAATAACCAGCCCTCGTAACCAATAAAAATGCGCCCGATGCAATTAAATCTTCGTTAATTGTCTTGGGCCTGCATTTATAACTTTAGGCCATCTTCCGAGCCCGTCAGCCATCCGATCTCGGCCTTTTCATCTGATGACTTATGATCATATTGCGACCACCCTTCCAGCCGTGCTTTAAGTCGCGATCGCTCGACGGTTTTCTGCCTGTATCAAAGTCACGCGTCCTCCGCTCCATATGCTTGCTAGTCCTCCGCCCGATACCAATTCAGCCCAAAAGCGGTGCGGGGTAAACCACTTATCACCCTCCACTAATGACAAGATGTCCCATCACTCTGATGTCATTCACCCAATAAATGCCAAAAAATACCCGCCAAAACAATTTCGTTAAAACAACGAAAAAATGTCATTTTCACCACTTTTCCCTGAAAACTGTGTTCCATGAAAAATATGTCCAGACGACTGTATGAACATTCAATCCACCACCCGGCCAAGAAATTCCAACGTCGATCTCTGCAGTTCATCATTCAACCTGCAAATTACACGGTTCATCTCCTTAAATCCAGGTATTTACCCAATTCACTCAGCGACCGTGCAATTTCAGTTTTTCACTGAGAATTCTACCTGAAAAGCCGAATTCAAGCAAAAACAGTCCATAGCTGCTATAAAGAAACACCAAAACTGTTGTTTAAGTCCAGTCTTTCCATAGAAAGGCCAAATTCTAGTTTGAATACACAAGAACCAAATATGGAAGCCCCCATAGCCCTGAATGTCACGCCTATGAATGCACCTCATAAAGACATAGACTATTTACCCTTGGTCGTCAAAGATTTCCAAATAAAATATTTATTTGGTGACATGAACCATCTCCAGGCCTTCTGCCAAGTCAGGGATAGTCATCTAAACAACACTGATCTTTTTGGAATATGGGAATCCAACCTTCCCATGTATTTCCTCCCTTCAGTCCATGTTTTCCCAGACATCATCCATTAGTGCTGTGACAACTATGACCCTGTCCATAGAGAAGTCATGTCCCCATCCCAAACTATTCGTTTTCACATAACTACTGAGTCTATTAATGAAATGATACAGTTCCACTCCACTGAGCCCCTTGCTCGTCTTTCCATGGGGTATCTACTTTAAAAAGCTTCTCAATTGCCCAACTCAGAGATAACCCATATTGCTCAGATGTTCATGTAACCAGACCACCAGCCCCAAGGCCCACCTCCCTATTTGCATGCCTATTTCACTGAAACTAGAGAACTCATTATTGACATGATATCCCTGATCTTGGGATTTAGGTCTAGTGAATTTATTGATGACATCACCCTAGTTCTATTGTCAATGTTTACTCCAGGACAACCCCCTGCTGTCAAATATGACTATGCCACTTTCATTGCCAAAAAAATCCATGATCAATTCCTAAATTTGGATAGAGAAGGAGTCTTCAAGTACACATCTTTCATATACCACCTTCTGTTATATCATCATCCAGATAGCTTTTCTTTCCCCATCAGGAGGATGGATGATCCGAATGGAAAATGGCATCAACCCATAGTACTCATCCACCCATATTATTCATCGACCCATGGAATTTACCCATGGTATTGTAAATGGCATCCACAAATGGTATTTTAAATGACATCCACCAATGGTATTCATTCACACATGGTATTGTGACATCCAACCATGGTATTCATTCACCCATGGCATCTGCCCGTGGTATTGTAAAATCCACCCATGGTATTCATTCACCCATGGAATTGACCCATGGTATTGCAACTGAAAAATATTATAAGTAACAAGTCACATTTTGTAAAAGGACAGATTGTCCACCACAATGTAGCCAGAACAGTTCAGAGGCATGTATTCGCCACACCTCTTCTCAGAGATAAGCTACCATTGCCCTAGCTGGTTTATTTCCATTACTATTTTAAATAAAAGTTTCTTTGTGGTTTTGTTTATTGGGCATTCTCCTATTTTTCTTCTAGAAATTCAAGTTTTCAAATCTTGGGGGCCTTTCCCCCAAGATCCACTGCAATCTTTGAGATCTTGGGGGTCTCTCCCCCCAAGATCCATTTCAATCTTTTAGATCTTGGGATCAGTGGTATCAGAGCAGGTTATGATTCCATGGGAATAAGGGTTTGATGCATATTTCAGTTTCAAATTTTGTAGCAATATTCAACAAACTTCAGGCATGTGCTACAACCTCCACAGAGCACTTTCTTAGGTCAAGCAGGAAGAATTTTTGTTTTTTTTCATTTTTTTGTAGGAATTTTTTTGGGCGACAACTTTGCAGATCAGATACGAAACAAGTGGTACTAAATTTAAAAAAGAAAATACCAGATCTAGATTCATCTCAAAAAATCACCCAATTTCAAAAAACAAATGGGTCGAATCCGAGTTCAGATGTGGGAGATATCGCTGATTCAAAATTAGCTATCAGAATTTTTGTGACGGCAGAACTGTTGCAGCGTGAATCTGAGATCTCAGAGTGTCCAGATAGGGATTTCCAACTCACAGGAAGATGAAAAATGATCCTTCTGCTTCTAAAACATGTTATAATAAATATTCTGAGTTATATTGGCCGAGTTATGTCCAATTTAATTCTGGAGTAGCATTCAAAGTGGGTTCCCATTGGAGACGTGCCCTCCCACCCCACTTTAGTAGGCACCTGCTTCACGTTCATCAGTTTCAACATAGCATCATTCGGCTTGGTTTATTTAGAGATGTGCCCTCCCACCCCAGCCTATGTAGGCACCTGCTACTTCATTAGCAACCAACATCATGGTTATGGGTCAACGGCATAAAATCCTTGTCATCGAAATCCATTTGCTAGGCCGCACACTGTCAGAATCACACTTGGTCACAAGCATTATAGGGTATCTCTATCCTCAGATCTTCATTTATCAAGGTTTTGGGTTAACCACATAAAACCCTTATCTTCAGTAGCTCTTCATATTCAACAAAGGCTTTGCAGGAGGGAACTTTACGCAATGGGAACCATTGCTTCTTAAGGAGGGAGGAATGCTCCGAATGGAAAATGGCATCAACCAATGGTACTCATTCACCCATACTATTCATTGACCCATGGAATTTACCCATGGTATTGTAAATGGCATCCACAAATGGTATTGTAAGTGACATCCACCCATGGTGTTCATTCACCCATGGTATTGTGACATCAAGCCATGGTATTCATTCACCCATGGCATCTGCCCGTGGTATTGTAAAATCCACCCATGGTATTCATTCACCCATGGAATTGAATCATGGTATTGTAACTGTAAAATACTATAAGTAACAAGTCACATTTTGTAAAAGGACATATTGTCCACCACAATGTAGCCAGAATAGTTCAGAGGCATGTAGCCGCCACATCTCTTCTCAGAGATAAGCTACCATCGCCCTAGCTGGTTTATTTCCATTACTATTTTAAATAAAAGTTTCTTTGTGGTTTTGTTTATTGGGAATTCTCCTATTTTTCTTTTGGCAATTCAAGTTTTTAGATCTTGAGGGCCTTTCCCCCAAGATCCATTGCAATCTTTGAGATCTTGGGGGTCTCTCCCCCCAAGATCCATTTCAATCTTTTAGATCTTGGGATCATTGGACTCATAGGGAAATCGAAGGTCTGTGATCTTCTGGACCTCAATCTTCCATAATACCTATGAGTGCCCTTATACCTATGATGAGTTCATTAACTTATTTGTACATTCAACATCCACTCTGTTGATAGGATCTCCCTCCCTAGAATCTCTGGTGACATGAAAATGATTTTGCAGCACTCTCCAAACAGTACATGATAGGTGACTGGTACCTGTACCAAAATTACACATAAATTAGAATATATGGGTGTGAACTTTGCCCTTTCAAGCTGCCTAAATATATGCCCATGAGATTATTTGTACTAGAATATTTCAGACAGATCATAAAAACAGATTTAGACCAGTTTTGCAATACAAAGAAGAAGGCTTAGTTAAGAATAAAAAACTACCTAGGCCCTTACGTCATCCATTCTAGAGATGCCTGGCAAGAAGCTGAGAAGATTTTAGGAGACCACCTTAAATTGATGAAAAGTTTTTAGTGGGTGCCATATGACCCAAATAGTTTTATAAGTGACAGAAAAGCAAGGAACAGGCTATCAGTTTATGTACAGCATAGGATCCCAGAAATTGAACAGTATGAAAATCAAGATGAATGGGTAGAAGGGACCTTAATAGAAGAAATTAGTGAATAGGAAAAGATGGAAAAAGCTCTGAAAGATCTTGAAAAAACCCTTGATTCAGACTCTTTTGGATAGGTGTCTTTCAAGCTGCCTCAATAATAAGGAGTTGGAACATCCTCTGCTGGAACTTCTCAGTAGCCTACACAGAAAACCAACACACCAGTCACAGGGACTTCAAAGGGCAAAGAAGTAGAGACCATAGAGCAGCCTACAATGACAGATCAGCCAGCAATGTCAAAAGAACAGAGTCAGGGGAAAATTCCTCTAGCCCAAACAAAAGCACCAGAAGTTTCAGCACTACAAACTCCTCTAAATGAGGAAAGAAGCAAGAAAAGAGACAGAGAATACCCCACACCTATCAGTGGACCTACTGAACAACCAGGAGAAAAAAGACAAAGATTGAATCCTTTGTCAGAAGAGGATATCATTGAAGAAACTACTGACAGTCTAAGAGGTGAGAGGTTAGTCAGCCAACAAACTTCCCTAGTGATAGAAACATCAACTAGCTCACATATATAGGAGCTAAAAAGGCAACATAGTGTAGACATTTCATCCACTAGGCCACAATGCAAACAGGCCTCAGAAATCAAAAGGACGTTCACAGTGATAAAGGCCAGGAACGACCCACTAAGGCTTCAAATTTATAACCAGTATCTTAAGATGGCCCTCACAAACCAGCAGAGATTAATGTCACCTTTGACATTAAAGAAGGAAAAACGATAATGAGTTACTTTAAGCCCAAGGTGCAACAACCACAATCAGCAGCTGATTACATCAGGACAAATTTGGAGGTCTTAGCTAAGGATATTCATCCTATGTGTTATCACTCAGGTTTTCCTAGAAGTTGTGTAAGAGGAAAGTATACCCGAGGTAACCACAAACCAACCTTTTAGATGCAGAATCTAGCCACTCTGCATCCAGAGAGGGCTCTATCTTTATGATTTATCTTTGTTCTTGGAAGGTTTTAGGCTAGTTATAGATTCAAGTGTTTGTTTTGGGAAAATGGTGGAATCCACAAACTAAGGGCAAGATTGAGAGCTTTCAGTCCATTGGGCTATGGAGTCAAAGGATGGCTTTACTGGATTTCTATTCTAAGCACAAGATGGTATTACAGGGTAAGATATCTAGACAGAGAACAATCCTTAAGATTTAAAGTGGATGGGATGATTTTGAAGGGATGAAAGGCAGCTAAGAGTCTTTCATCATGTGCAAAAGAAAGAAATGAGATGACTACAAACAAAGAGCAATGAAGAATCCTTTGTTATAGTAATCAACAGTGCTTAAATTAGCAAAGCAAGAACATTTAAGAATTCATGCTTATAACTAATTTAGAAGAAAACATCAAGAATAATAACATTTGCAAACAGAGTACAATTAAGCAAATTCCGTTTCAATCTCTTATGCAAATTATTCATAAATGGATATGATGGTATTATGTGTTTAAATTAGTAAAGCAAGAGCATTTAAGAATTCATGCTTATAACTAATTTAGAGGAAAAAATGAAGAATAATAACATATAAAAACAGAGCACAATTAAGCGAATTCAGTTCCAACCTCTTATGCGAATTATTCATAAATGGACATGATGATATTATAGACTGATATAAAATTTCAGAGAAAGGGTAGAAACACTTATTGAACTGTTGTCTAACACATGAATCCTGCAACAAGTCCTGCACTTTAAATCCTCATCCAGCTGAGCCACGAAAAATTTCTCCAAACGCTTTTTATTATGAAGGTCTCAATGTTACAGCAAAGTCATGAATCCCCCTCAATACTCTTTTTGAGGGTTTATTTATACACTAAACAATTGAAAATATCTCACACTATCCTAGCCCATATTTTGGGGTGACTAAGGACTTTTTTACAAGAAAACAGGAGATAAACAGTATGATAGAGAACTGCTGATGCGCTGCTTGGAGTATTTTACAAGTAAAACAGGAGATGAACGGTCTCATAGAGAATTGCTGATGCGTTGGTCCATCTTCGTGGATGTGCTGGCCGCCTTCTAAGAGCCACATCGCCCACAAAATATCAAAAGGATCAATCACTGGCGAAAATCGTGGATGTGCTGGAGGTAAGTGCTAGATTCGCTGCTTCATCTTTGTGGATGTGCTAGAGGTAACTGTTGATGCGCTGCTCCATCTTCGTGGATGTGCTGGCCGTAACTGCTGATCCAAAATCCTACAATTCTGAAGACCCATTTCGATAAATTTTGATGAGAGGCAAGAGCCCACCATATGTAGAAACTGCCCATGCATTCTCCCTATCTATGTGATTCACTTCCCAACTCACAACAGTCAATCCCAGCAAAGCCTCTGCAGCCTTTTCACTGGCCACATAAGTTCCAGACTCCAACAACCTAATCAACGGTGCTATAACATTAACACCCTCTCCAACCAGACAAGCCTTGTAGGCATCTGACTTAGCAAGAATCGACACTACAAGAACCGAATATTCCCTAATAGTAGAAATATTTGAATCCAGCAAATGTACCAGGTATCCAATATCAAGCCCTTCATCTCTAACAATATCCTTATCATTCTCTTGCAGAATTTGTACAAGAGAAATCAAGGCCTTCTCTTTGAGCTGGGTATTACCAATCTGAAGCCTCGCAAAGAGATCTTTCATGAAGAAGCTCACATCGTCCCTGCTCGCCCCGGGGCCCGGCCTCGACACCACGATAGCGCTACTGGATTCTCTCAAAACCCCACTCTTTACCATAACTTCTAAATCGCGCTGATGAAGATTGAGTTTATTGACGACCACGTCCAGGTCGCTCTGCATCAAAAGCTTCCCACTGTACGAAAGCTCTCTACATTTCTTTGCGTGGTCTCTCGCCTCTTTCAGGGTAGATACAATTTTGGGAAGAAGCTCCTTCATTAAAGAATTATATGCCCAAGAACAAGAAGTCTCCGTAGTCACGCTAGTTATGGTCAGATTCAGGACTTTCAGCTTCGTTGTGATCGTCTGCCATTTTTCCGTGAAGACCTTTGTGGAACAGGCCTCTAAAATTACCAGTGGAATCAGTTCTTGGGCCATCCTTGCGCATTCTTCTGGATCATAATTATAATCCTCATCATTAATTCCTCCCTTCATCTTCAACAACTGAAAAGCGAATCGTTCTGAGCGCGGTTGTAATGGGTCTGTTTTAAAGGGGTTGGAACCACTTGAGTGGATTGACATTTTCCCAATATATCTCCGTCTGTGGATGTTGGAGAGGATCCCCATATACCTCACTTGTACTGGTAAGCAAGAAGCGGGCTCCAATTCATTTTGCCAGACCCAACATGTTCAATGTCCCCATCACATTTGTCTTGATTGTCTTCACAGGATTGAACTTGTAGTGAACGGGAGAAACAGGGCATGCCAGATGGTAAATCTGATCGACCTCCAATAATATCGGCTCAACAAGATCATGCCGGATGAGCTCGAAGCGAGGATTCTTGAAGTGATGCATAACATTCTCCTTTCTACCAGTGAAGAAATTATCAATAACAATCACATTGTCTCCCCTCTCCAGTAGCCTGTCAACCAGATGGCTGCCCACAAATCCTGCCCCCCCTGTTACAACTATTCTCAGAGGCTGCCTTTTCACACCACCCATGATCCTGGAAGCAGTGGTTGTCTTCTGAACCCTAGAATTCCCCGCTCTGTTGGACAAAAATTTCTCGGCGCCACCTATATTTTTCCTTATGTCTTGTTTTGCAAGACTGGGTTGGAGAATGAAGATGGTAGAGGCTATCAACATACCCACCAAAACAAACAACCAACACTGCTCTTTGAGGACATAGTGCATCGGTTTTGGCAGTGATTTAGGCTTCTCAGATTTGGGGGAATAGATATCTGAATCTGCTGGGGCCTGGACTTCTTCATCCCGGCGGTGATTCAGGCTTGATTGCTTGTGCATTTTACTGATACTTCCCTACTGCCCATGATGAAAGACAATAAACCTAAAACAGAAATCTATACAAGAAATCATAGCGATATGAGAAGCAGGTAAGAAGTCTTATTAACCATCGTCCTGATGGGGCCTTCTGTTGGTGGAATTGACAATTAAACACAAAAATGTTAAACCCACTTCATATGACAGGCAAGATTCTGCAAGTATACACTTGGTTTTAGCTGCAACCATCTTCCACTTGTAATCTCTCTTCTGTAATCGTTTGCTTTTCCATTCTTGTCCGATCTGAGTCAATATGATCTGACACAGGCACAAGACATCCAACCTTCAATTTTTCCATCACCTCTTGCACGACCGCTTCAGCTTGCTTTCTTTTCTCAGTCTCAATCTCTACCATTCTTTCTAGTTCCATCAACCTTTTGACATTCTGCTCAGCGCTATCCTTTGCAGCTTTTGATGTTGCTCGTTCTTCATTTACAGTGGCCTTTGACTTGTGACATGCTAGTATTTCACTTTGTTTAAGATAATCAGGATTTCTTCATGTTGTACTCGATACCAAATAATGAATGTAGAAGAGGAAAGAGTAGGAAAGTGTGGAACTGAGTCTTGTCTACTTCGGGATTTCCCAGCAGGCATCTGTGGCATAATCCTACATCTTTTCTTCACTTCTTGATCAGAGTCTTTTTCTGCATCATCTTCAAAACAACTTTTAAAGCAGATTTTGTGTTTAAACATACATATTGCATGTTTAAAGCTTTTGTATATATATTTTATTATATGGTAACCAATAAACAATATTTAATTACCATAAGGGCGAGATTATAATATAAGGATATATTTAACCAAAGGTCTTATAAAGCGGGGTTTTGAATGAATTTTTGGGAAAATAATTACTTTGGTTAAACTATATAATATAAGGGTTTTGG
>APFE031174713.1:3682-16904 GCA_000404065.3 Pinus taeda
TATGCATTGTGCTGCACAGATCCTTGTTGATGTTTGATGTGGGATCTTGTTTCTTACTCATTTTTATGATTCCTGCTTATGTGATGGGGAATCGCCTATGTGATGTACTTGTTGTCATGATTCATCATGTTGTGTTTTGAGATCCCTTTGTTGTATGTTGATGGGATACTCATGTGTCGCCATGCATGTTGCTTTGAGATCCCTTTTGTGCCATGTTGGCGGGATGCTCATCGTGCATGAGTTTTGTGTCATACTGATAGGAGTCTTTTGACTGAGAGTTCCTATAGTGGAACATCTCTTAGAGCCACTCCTATGTGAGATCATTTTCCTCGTATGATCGCGAAATAATCTCATATGTACATCATCACTATTGACAACACTTAATGCAGTGACCTACACCATCTTGACACTGGGGCCCGAAGACGTAGTCCCTCCTGGACAAACTCCGTTATCAATGGATTTTGTTTTTATGTTGCTAATGATTAACATGTTCCTCTTCTTTACAACATGCACATGTATTCATTTATGTTCTTTTAAAAATGAAATTTAACACATCAAAAAAGTAAAAGGTCTTGGAAGGGTCCTTTGTCACACCCGGACTTGGATCAAGTGGTATCAGAGCGGTCTTTGCATTCATGTGAATTGCAGCGTGAACAAGGGAACGTGCAGCAACAGAGGATGAAAAATCGATGTACGAGACCATGCTCAACATTTCCAAAAGGGTAGAGATAATGTATGAAACTCTACAGAAAGAGACAGAGGAAAAGGAGCGATTGTAGCTTTAGTTACAAGCCACAGAAGAGGCCCTGGAAGAATTGAAGCAAAACAAACATAATATTCAAACAAAAAACACTGAATTGAAGATGTGTCTAGATGAAGAGAAAGAGGAAAAACAAATTTTGCTATGACAACTGCAAGCAAAGGACAAGGCCTTGGAAAAATTGCAATGAGACCCATGTGAGGTAAAAAGAAGTTGTCCATCTTCATGTATGTTTCCTGATGATGATTTCGCTATTTTTTAAAATCATACCTCGGTAATTGGCTCCAAACTGTTGAAGAGAATGGGGTATGAAGGAAAAGGCTTAGGCAATAATGGCCAAGGCATTGTCAACCCCATCAAAGTCGAAGAATTACCCTGTCAGGCAGGACTTGGGTATCTCAGAAAGGAAGTTGGGGAATGCGCCATGACAGTTAGCGAACCACCAACAACGGATGATGAGAAACCCTCATCAATTATTTCCAAATCGAAAGAGGAGGTAAAAGATGTTGATTTCCTTTTGATTTCATCTACACACAATATGAATTCTGTTGGAGATTTGGAGATCCCAATTACAGGGACAAACATGAGGCTCCTTACAAGGATGAGGCATGAGGAGAAAGAAGAACTTGGTGTTAATAACCAAGGCATAAATCAACCTTTGGAGGTTGTGCACGAACATCGATTTGCAAGCTCGAGATACACTAAAGGAGAGTGCTCGAAGGTGTCAGAGTCATCTGAGACATCGTTGAAATCGTCGAGGAAAGAGAATGATGGGGACACATCCCCATCATCCCATGGTAGTTTCCACTGCACGGAAAGAGCTGAGGCAAGATCTCATTGCCATACTGACATCAGAGACAGTAAGGGAAGGTATAACCACTTTCAATCTTCGAATGTTCATTTTGATTATGATCATGTTGATAATAATGAACGTAAAACATGGCATCGAAAAACATGCACCTTTTGTCGATTACATAACCATACATTTTATAAGTGTTAGAAAAGAACGGCAGCACACAAAAGGATGAGGCGTGAAAGACCCTCTCAACATCATGAAAAGAAATAGGTTAAGCAAATATAGAGGAAGAAAACCTATTGTAGTCATTGCAATAGAAGTGGCCATCAAAGAGCCACTTGTTGGAGGCTCCATCCAGAGCAGCGCCTTAAATACAAAGCAAAACCACCACAAGGAGGAGACCCATTCACATTGATAAGTGAAAAAAGGTTTCTAGATATGTTGTCATTTCATGGTCATGCTTTTTTGAATCATTTGTTGCATTTTAAAATGTAAAAGTGATGATGTGCTTTCTATCACTTGTTCAACAACAATGATGTCAGGCCTTATTTGGTGTCGCATGTTAAACTATGAAAGTGATGTTATGTTTCCATCACTTGTCAAAACAATAGTGTTTGGCCTTATGTTTGTAAATCATGTGTTGTAGTGATGATGTGTTTTCCATTACTTGTTCAAGCAACAATGATAGGTTGGCCTTGTTGTCATAGCTGAGGTCTTGCATCCATCTTGATGTAAACTTGACCACCGAGTATGTGTTATAAACTCACCACAAGTGTGGGACGTTTGGGTCATTAGTTGGTCATAAAAGTCAAGCATGTAATTTGCAAAACAATGTACTACAGGTTGTAGAGGTAGTAGGTGTCGTCTCATCGCTTCAGGCTCTGAAGAACAAAGGTGAAGGAGATGGAAGCGAGACCTTTTCAAGATGCTTGTGATGCAGACAAGGTATAGAGAAGTTGCAAATTATTTTTCATGCTTTTGGAGGACCAAAAGCTCCTCAGTGGAGAGGATTGATCTAGGTGGCTCCAGAGACACACACAGGACAAGGAGGACTTAGGAAATCTCAAAAATCAAAGTGATCATAATGCTTTCGAGCCAAGACTAGAGCATAGATCTCGTCGTCCTGATCATAATGGTGTGAACGATTCATCAATTTGTATTCAGATGCGAATGTTAGAAGCAGTCAAAGTTGGGTTGACTTTTTGATGACTGGGAGGGCTTAAGGAGGCCACAATTGGAATTTTTTTGGCCACTAGATTCCGGCCAACTCTGGCTAGAGTCCAGGAAAATTTGTTGCCTCGTTAAATGCACTCCTATGGCTAAAATTCAAATTTCAAAAAAGGTGCATCTGTTATTATTAAAACAAAAAATATATAATTAAAGGGGGTGGGGGCCACCAAACCCACCCCCACCACCAAACCCACCACCCCCAACTCACCATACGAATTAACTAAGGTGAGTCCAGTAGGAGTTGAACCCACCCGGCCACATGGGCCGGCCCACCGGGGGCCTCATAACCATACAACCAAACAATACCATTAATACACCAACAACCATACCATATAACGTAATGCATCAAAACCAACAGTTAATGCAATGGTTGCGGAGGGTAAGGGCGGGCCGCACAATGCGAACCCAACCCACCCATTTTTTTAAACAAAAAAATATGTATGCCATTTGTATGTTATAAAAATGGGAGGGGCAGGGTTTGACCACCCAACCCCTCCTCAACAAACCATAATTTTTAACTAACAAGCCAAAACCGTCATCTTGGTTAGTCCACTAGGTATTTTATATTGACCCAAGATTTCTTCAGTGCACGGGAGTCCATATGGAGGAACCAGGAGCAGGCATAGAAACCGAGACAGATTAATTTTTAATTAATTTTTATGCAGGTGGAACCATGACTAAGCAGAGTTTTGCAGGAGGGAAAAATTTTCACCTTGTCAAATTTTGACAAATTTTATATGGTTTCAGCACCTCTCAACGCCATGAATGCAATGGAGATGTCCGTGTCTCCATTAGAGTTCTGAATTTTTCAACCATTTTCAGTATGAGGATGGAGCCATGATTCCTGCAAAAACAGGGAGTGGAACCATGATCCTTGCAATTTTCCTAAGGAGGTAATTTTTCTCCATGTTGGAATGCAGTCAAGTTTATAGTCGTTTTTCATCGTTTTCAGCAGGTATCACAATGGCGAAGTTAGATTCACCTTTGGAGTTACAGATTTCCAATCCATCCATGGAGCAGAATCTTTGAGGAATCTAGGGGGAATCTAAAAGATTCTTTGAGCCCCAGATTCTCAACTTCTCAGAATTCAGATTTTGGACAGTTGATTTTGCACTATTTGACACCACAAATCTGATGGTGCATTCAGATTTCTCATTCTCTCATTCTATTCTTCAACCACTTTTCTAAGTGGAATGTAGGTGTCAGCATTCATGTGCGAGAAGTCATCCCCATGTGATTGATGTCGTGAGATCGATGGTTTGAGTAGCTTCAGAAGTTTGACATCCGCTTCTTTAGATGGCCTTTGGTTGTGAGGTATATGCTATGTTCATGTACTTCTTCTTTATGCATTGTGCTGCACAGATCCTTGTTGATGTTTGATGTGGGATCTTGTTTCTTACTCATTTTTATGATTCTTGCTTGATATGACGCGGAATCGCCTATGTGATGTACTTGTTGTCATGATTCATCATGTTGTGTTTTGAGATCCCTTTGTTGTATGCTGATGGGATACTCATGTGTCGCCATGCATGTTTTCTTTGAGATCCCTTTTGTGCCATATTGGTGGGATGCTCATCGTGCATGAATTTTGTGTCATACTGATAGGATTCTTTTGACTGAGAGTTCATGTAGTGGAACATCTCTTGGAGCCACTCTTGCATGAGGTAATTTTCCTTGTATGATCACGACATCATCTCCTGTGTACATCATCACTATTGACAACACTTAATGCAATGGCCTACACCATCTTGACACCGGGGCTCGGAGATGTAGTCCCTCCTGGATGAACTCCGTTATCAATGCCTTTGTTTTTATGTTGCTGATGATTGACATGTTCCTCTTCTTTACAGCGTGCACATGTATTCATTTATGTTCTTTAAAAAATGTAATTTAACACATCACGAAAATAAAAGGTCTTAGAAGGGTCCTTCATCACACCTGGACCTCGATCAGTGGGGGAGTTATACGGGGGTCAGTAGTCCCCCTTGTACGTTGCATCGGACACTGCCGGGGGTTCAAAGGGGGTATGCAGGGCGGCAATATCCCCCCTACACAAGGACCAGGGCAGCACCTCAAGAATTTTTTTTTTGGACCCTATATTAGGTGGGCAGACCTACCTTTAGTTTTGTGCGTGGATTTCGCACATGGTTTTTGGCATAATGGTTTTCGGTCCTTGGTATTTTGTAGATCCTATCAAGGGAACTATGGTTACGTTCTAATCCAGGGTTAATGGATTGGGATTTATGGATGCTTCAACATGTATATATATGTATTGTAACATTGAAAGGAACATAATGAAAAATCAATATGGTAGTCTCGGTTTTTGGATCTAGGGAAAAATCTCTGTGTATGTATGTTTTATGTTTCATGCTCTTGCCATTGTTTTTTTTTTAGAATTTTTATGCAGGTAATTTATGTACGGGATTAAAACCTACATGGTGTAATGAGCTTTTCCTTTTCTTACGAGAACTTTTTGTAGCTAATTTATGATTAATATCCATTTTGTTAATATATATTTTTATTTATTCCATAATTAGTACATTTTTCCAAAATGGGGATTTAAATTCAATATTATAATTATTTTTGATTTTTTTAATGTTTTTATATTTATTTTTAATTAAATTTATTTAATTAAAAATTAGTAATTGGTAATGAAATGTACTATATATTTTAGTATGTTAAAAACATTTATATTATATATATTATTGTTGGATCTATAGCCCAACATGAGGTAGAATTTTCCTTAATTTTATATATTTCCTTCACTACCTAATATAGAGTAGACAAATGAAAAGTAATAATAAGTGCTACTAGATGCAACTCAGTCCTTGCCGAATAACTATATATATAACTATGTTTGGATGTGAAGGACCCCTCCCCGTCATAGATTTGGTGATTTAATGCATTGGTTGCAGTCATCTAACAGTGAAGGATAATGCAGTTATTTTGGGACAATCTCATGGGATGATTTCTTCACTTTGTTTGAAGAAGGACCATGATGATTCTTCAGAGTTTACTCTCTGATTTGAAGCAAGCTTCCTAGAAGTTTGTTGTTGTAGTTGCATTGTGGAAAGTTGCATCCTTGCATGAGCAGCTCATGATTGAAAGTTAGAATGATCACGTGAAGCAAGGCTTCAGAGGGAGCTATAGAATCCCCAATAATATGACCTGATGACTCTTCTTGCCCGATGTCTATTGATGAAGGAAATTCATGGTAGTTGATTATGTTTATGATGACTCTAATGATGCCTTGATATATCCCTATTACTTGAGAGGGTGCATGGAAGTTGCATGATTATGATTGATGACTTTGGAACATGGACCTAAGGAAAGGGATAGGTTACAGGTGGCTCAATAATTATGTTTTGGTGAGGTCACTTTCCCTATATTCAAAGGGAATTATGGACAAGCCATGTTGATTGGATTGTAAATATGAAGTTATTGATGATGCTTGATTGATGACCCTCTCGTTTATCAATGTAAGAGGGAGTTTACTTTTAAAGTCAAGATAGAAGATTTAGCCTTAATGCATTATTCCTTGCCCTTATAGGTATGATGAGATGGAAATGCTGCTAGTATGCATATGTATATCTTGTGGGATCCCTAGCGTTCTTGATAAACACCCTATCAGTCATATGCCTCACTATCAAGACTCTGAGTCGATCTATGAATGAGCCTGATATATTGGATAGTTTCTTATTGAGATATCTTTGTGATTCTATTATCTATAATCTGAGGTACACTGCTGAAATCTAAGATCTCATAAATATTTTGATGTTGGTGTAGCGATGTTTTAATCAATCATAATTGACCAAGACTGCAACATTTATTTTTCAACCTAGGGTAGGTCTTACTGTTTCAATGGAGTTTTCACTATTTGTGCCGATACACTACAGCCAAGAATGAAAAATAGAAAGAAACAATAAAGGATTTCATTGAATCAATTGTAAAAATTAAATCATTCATGCAGAAATTAAAACACTCCACAAAAATGAAATCACACTTCACAATTACCAGAACAAGGGTGCGCCACACAATGAACTAATGACTACACCAGCTGGTCACTATCATTCTTTTAATCAAACCAATGTAACAACATAATATAATATGGAACTGAAGTGGATGTATTTTACAATTTATACAACAACAACAAGAAAACCATACGACAATAAAAGAAAACAATAATATACAACTACTTCTACCACTGCAGTCCCTGCTAAAGAGGAGGGCCCTTTCTCCCTAGCAAGAGCGCAGGAATAAAAACAAGATTAGTTAAAGAATCAGATAAGTAGCAATAAAAACATCACCTTAGTGACTTCAATATTAAAAATAAAAGTTACAAGATCAGAGTAACAGTGCTTTTCTATATTTCGTCCCTATACATGAGAAATCAAGTTCCTTTTATAATTATTACATACCTGAAATCAGGAATATATTAGTCATGAGAATCTCACGATTCTCATGTTGATCGTAATATAGAAGTAGTTATAACTTATTTCTAAATACAAATGCCTCTCAGATACATTGGTTAAATTCACAACCGCTTGGATCTGTTTCTTCTAAATAAACAATTCAGAAACCCTGACAACTGTTGTGTGGAATAGTACCCACAACTTTGCCAACTACAGGGCAACAACATCCTGCGGTGAAATGATGGTTAGGGATGTAACAAAAATCATTGGGTAACAACATCCTCGGTGTAACAATGGTTATCTGTATCAGCACGTGGTGTAACAACAACCTGTAACAACATACAATGTGTAACAACAACTTGTAACATCATATAGGGTGTAACAACAATCTGCTCTACCCTGCTTTGAAACCAATCAACGTGGCCTGTTCACTCCATAAACTCGTCCCTGTAAGCAACACCTTAAAAAGAGAAGAGGTTCCAAAATACTTCTCCAATGCTCACCCCAGTTACCCACAAAAAGGAATATTGTATCGTAATATTCAGCGACAGTGGAATAGGCTGTATAAATGAGAAAAAGGATGATTAACATGTGAAGTTTCATGGGCCCGGAGGAAAAGATGATCAAACTAGGGAGAGAAATTGTAGAAAACAGGTATAAAAGTCACACCCAACAACTCCCCCCAACTGAAGAAACTTCACATCCCCATGCAAAACCTCAGCTTCTCCTGTTATACCCCTGATGCAAGTATCTAAAATTATAGGCACCAGCAGTGTCTTCGAGTGGAGCCTTGTACCCTTGAATAGCCATCAACTATCATGGCCAGGATTCTTCTTCATAGTCGCACAGGCAGTAGTCCGACTCGTATTCTTCTACTGGTAACCAAATCAAAGGAAATTTGAATTCGAGTCCAATCCAAAATGCCCCTAATGTCTGCACTACCCGAGCATATTTGGGCACTCATGTAACATCAGCCACAAAATTTCTATATTCCAAAGGATCTCCTTCTTGCAATTCAACACTACAGGCCTCGGTGTGCTTAAGGCACCCTGCTAGCACTCGACTTTTCATCCGTGCATGCAAATTGAGGAAAATCCTCACAATCTTCTTTCTAGAAGTGTCTGAATGTTCCCTGACCTCCGAGGTGCTCAGGAATAGCTTAAACTCACGCCTTAGTTAATAAACCATTATTGGTTATGCTCTAACCCATAATATTGCCCTTTCTTCATTAGTTTCAACTGATTTCATGGTCAAATTCCATTCGATTTGGTTTCTCATAAACGAAAGGAAAGCCCGCAACTGAAAATATCCCATATAGGAGAAGACACTTGCTACCATATTTATGCTAACATACTCACACATTATATTATGCAAAAATAGCTCACAAAGTAAGCTCTGTTCATCAAAATCACAAGTATGAAAAATTTCAAGAAAAGTACAGGTAGAAGAATCCAAATAAGGTCTTATCTCAAAGACTACTTTTAACTGAAATAAATAATAACGTTCCTAGAGGAACACTGGATACGATGGGGAAGTCCCTCTGCATCCTAGCAAGTTCAAGGCAAGCTCACAAAGCTTCGTCTTGTCATTTGTTAGATCCAGAACCTGCCACTGTAACAACTACAGTTGTTCGTCCTTTTCTTCATGGCTTCCTTATGTCTCCACGCTTCCCATTCTCTCTCCCACTCTTCTTTTAACCATTTCTCCCTGAGTGAATCCATCATCCAAGTACCTTGAGCAAGATCATTCCATCTTGTAGAGAGAGTGCATAGTGCTTCCATTTTTGTAACTCTAGTAACAACAATATTCTTTCAGAACACCATGCTTTGTCAGGACCTGGTATTCTCCCACATGCAATAACAATCGAGGGTGTAACAGCCTCCCGAGGGTGAAACTACTCCATTTTGGCTGTTGGTTCTTATATAACATCAACATCATCAATGGATTTTTGTTTAACAATTTCTTTCTCTCCCTGATCAGCTTCCATTTCCACTGTTGGTTCTTGTGTAACAACAATGTCATCCACAAGTTTTTGTGTATCATTTTTCCCTTGGTAATATTTTATCTCCACTGCTGGTTCTTGTGTAATAGTAGTGTCAACCACAGGTTCATGGATATCAACTTCTCCTTCTTCCCTTTGGTTAACTTCTGTCTCCACTGCTAGTTCTTATGTAACATCAGTGTCAACCAAGGGTTCCTGTGTATCAGCTGCCAAATTAATTTATGTGGACTACTCCGTCTCAGCTACTGGTTCTTGTATAACAACACATCTTCAATGTGTTTTTGTGTGTTAGCTTCCCAGGATTCGATTTGTGTTTCCCTCGAGATGGTGTCCACTGCACAGACTCTATACCCCGCTGCCACTAGCTTCTTAGCATATGCCGTTCACACAGCACCCAAGATATTTCCCTTCCCGACCCTGTCTACAACCTCAACTAGAGTGTCTAACCCTGGAGCCCTTGCCTCTACCTTCTCCTCTGCTAGCTGCTCCCTTAGTTTTTCATTCTCTTTTTCCAAATTTTCAATTTTTAACAGCTAGGATTGAGTTTCGTTCTTACCAGGTGAGGAAGGTTCCTCTAGCTGAGCCTACTCTTCATCCTTGTGTTGTGTTGCCTCCTTGTTCTTCTTAGACATGGATGGGGACTCTAGGTGCCCACTAACCCTTATTCTCTATTTTGGCTTCCTATCACCAATTGGCTTGTCAACTAGCCTCTTTCCAACCCTTACTTTCAAGGTATGGGGCTGCTCCTTCGTTGTCACCAGAGCTTCCTCAAATGTCCAAGTTGTTTCTTGTGGGTAGTTCTGGCCTTCTTTCTCATGAATTCCTCCCAACTCCTGCCCTAACAACTTAGGGAATCCAACACAATAAGATTAATGAGGCCATGGTTTGTGATGCATGTACTGGATGCGCAACTATTTTTATGGCCGTGGCCATATGCTTGATGTTTTCCAGCAAAAAGTAGGGAAGACTTATCAATCGTTGATGCCGAAGGTGGTTTAGCAATGGAAAGTAGTAATTGAATAAAAAAAATTCCCTTCCCTCATTTGTGATATACTTGATGAGGTAAAGGGCGACATTGTTCCCATGGTTGGGGAAATGACAACCTGTCGATCCCCCTTCCCTTCTTCACCAATTTTTCCTTCTCTTAGAGAAAATCCTCCTTTAAGGAGGGGTCATTCACTTTCTTGTTAAACCACCTTTTTCCTTCTATTGGTAATGTCGTCACTTGGGAAATTACCCTTTCTATAACCTCCAGCTTTAATCCCATGACCTCCATCTGATTCTTCTCTAAATTATTCACGAACTCCATGGAAATTCCCCTGTATGATCCTTCCAGCCTTTGGAAAAACTCAAACCAACCTGCGTCTTTAAAAATTTGACATGATTCGGGGCAGTTCTCCAAAGCCTCTGTTGAACCTAGTTCATGTCGAATTGCTGCTCCACCCATCGCTACACAAATTCAATGTTGTTCTCCTTTCTTTTTCCCTCCTTTAGAAGTTCTAGAGAAGTCGACACACTACTCAGTTGTTTCAGACTTGCAACTTTTCTTCTCCACTTCTTTGCGCACTCTGAATGGGGATGCAATGCTCTAGTAGGGGGTAAATGGTAAGGTGATGCATGGGAGAATTTCAAATTAAGATTTGCGATCATGATTCATACTGCACAGTAATGTTTCCTTATTAATGCTAGGTTATGGGAGGTCTATTCGAAGGTACAATTTCCTTTTTTTGGCATGATCGATCATTAAGTGACAATCATTACCAGATCATCATGCTTTGGTTGTGGATTTTAAATACTCACAGGTCATGCAAAGATCATGTCACCATATATTTCACCCGCCCCGACATAAATGTCACAGCCAACCTCGACCGTCAAAAGGGATATCGCGTTAGATTTCCATAATTACTGAATAAAAGTAGATAATATATTACCTTTGTATAATGTACTTGGTGTGACGTGGGGAGAAGACATTGGTGGCAAGGCGCGCGAACTTAATTCTAGCCGTCAAGGAAACTACTTTCCGAACCACAATGATGCATGATGTATGTTACAATAAATAATTTACTCAAATTATTTCTAGAATTCATCGGTTTTTACAGATGTAACAACCAAGACGACTATTATATAATATTAATTTTTACAAAAGAGTATGCTTTGAAATAACAATTGTTGTTACAGAGTGTGTAACAACCGCCACGGAGTGGTTTTCAACTGCTACAAAATTTGTCAGTCTGCGCTCGGAAAAGGTTTTCACAACCAATTTTTTTTATTATGTGATTTTTTTTCTTTTTTTATTTAAGATGGTGTAATAGCCGCCAACAAAAGTTGGTTTTCAGCTGTTACACTTATTGAAAAACTAGAATTTTGGTAGCACAGGGGGGTTTTCCCCTATTCCTGTAATCTGGAGATCCGAATTTATGACGATGTTGACAAATGAAACCCTTGAATTAGGTTTATGATATAACCAAAAATGGTTCCCATTTGCAAGCAATGATGTCATCACACTGTCAACGGTAACCAAATTTACAATCCCATTGTCAAATATTGCATCTACCTCATAGGGACCTAGCCATTTGGTGCAAAGCTTACCTTTGAAGTCCTTGAATCTTGAGTCATATAAGAGAGCTCAATATCCATTCTGGAACTTCTTCTTGATGAACCTGTCATGCCACTTAGTTATCTGTTGTTGGATAATCTTTGTTTGCTAGATAGAAGCTAGCTGTTTCTCCTCCAATTCATTAAGCTGGTTCAACCTCTTCTTTTGTGTTGTAGCCAAATCCAAATTTACCTGCAATGTTGTTCTCAATGTCTTGATTTCGAACTCAATAGGGAATAAGGGATTTTACCATACACAATTTCATATGGTGAAAATCCTATGGTATTCCTCCTTGTAGTCCTATATGCCCACAACACTTCTGGAAGTTTATTGGCCCAATTCCTTTTGTGATTTACCATGGTCTTGGTAAGAATCCCCTCAATGACTTTGTTGGTGCTTTCCACTTGGCCATTCGCTTGTGGATGATAAGCTGTTGTGATTCTATGATGGATTTCGTATTGTTCAACCAACTTCTTGATCATATGGGATATAAACTGGGGCCCTCCATTTGTGAATATCTCCCTAGGTACACCAAACAGACAAAGATGTCTTCAAATAGGAAGTTTGAAATAGCCTGCTTTGTGGCTCTTGTTAATGCTTTTGCCTCAACCCATTTTTTCACATAGTCAGTGAAAACCAAGATGTAAGATTTCTGTCTGGATGAAGGATTAATTGGTCCCACAATATCCAAGGTTCATTTCTCAAAAGGTTCTAAGACAATTTGAGGTTGTAATGACATCTCATCTAATTCCACTGGTTATCCCATTCTTTGGAAACTACCACATCCTTTCACGAACTTCTTGGCATCCTGAAATATTGTTGGCCAATAATACCCTATCAAAAGGACTTTGTATCCTGTCTACTTATTTGCGAAGTTCCCTCTACAAGGTTCCTCATGACAAGCCTTAATGATATCAAATATCTCATCTTCCCTAACATAATGTCTGGTCTGGAAATCTGGTCCAGTGTGATAGAGATTCCCATCTATCCAGGTATAGGTAGCAATCTATTGTATGATCTTTCTCTTCTCCTTAGAGAACAAGTATTGTGGAAACTTCCCTACAGCAAGTTAATTGGCTATATCTACATACCAAGGTGAGTAAGTAGAAATAGCAAAGAGATATTAATCAGGGAAAGAATCCTTAGTGGGAATGCAATTTTCATCAATAGCTAACATATAAAGGAAATCATCTACTACATTATCTTTTCCAAGTTTATCGACAATTGTGATATCAAATTTCAGTAACAACAATAACCAACATGTAATTCTACCATTGGTAATTGACTTATTCATTAAAAAATGAATGACAGAGTGGTCAATGTATACAAATACTTGATACCTGGTGATATAACGTCGAAATTTATTGATGGTGTGCACTACTGCTAAGAATTCATTCTCAGTCACTGTGTAATTGAGCTCAGTTGG
>APFE031174717.1:827-16457 GCA_000404065.3 Pinus taeda
TACCTCAGATCACAGAAACTATCAAGCGGGACATAGTCGCAAATAGTACACTATGTGGGCAGGATACCTGAGTCCCCGACTCAGCTCTGATATCCCCGAAGGGATCCCCGATACATAGAATACCAAAAGGAGTTGCAAGTGAAGGTGGGCTACCTTCACTTACAGTCCGATGTTGTCTCGTATTTAGCTTCGCTTTTATTGGAGTGATCTCGATAGTATGAGTGCATAAGGATTTCTCTCTTTTAATGACATTAGTTTTTGTTTCTGATCTTGGGCAGTTTACTGACACTACCTATCCCAACATCCTAAGCCGAACTAATGTTTGTTTTCTCTAGAAAGAGTTATTGGTTGATTTTAGGTAGATTTTAAGTGTTCTTTGTTAGTGTCTTTGGTAGGGGTGTTGAAATATGATATTTGGTGGGACTCTGACTCAAAATCATGTAAAAGATAGTCCTTGTAAATTTTCAATTTTGATGAATAAGCTATATTCTATGAAGGGAGAGCCTTTCATGCATCAATATTCCTTCCATGCATCCTATTCATTACAACACTAGCATAACTGACAAAAAATTTCAATGCTCTCTAATAACTACTGAAACCAAATAATGCAGAACTTAATAAGCTAAGTAGAATAATTAATAAAAAAAATTGATTTTTCTTTTATGAAAATAAAATTTTTTAAGAAGAAAAGCTATTTTCTAAAAAAAAGGACTTTTAGGACACAGACCTTGAAACAAAACACAGCTACGGATCCCTTATCAGTCTAGAAGAAAGTTTCCCAACCCTTTGCGGTCACAGACGCAGCTGAATATAAAAATTTGGGTGACTAACCTCAGTGCTAGAGGCCATAGAGAGTTACTGGAGGCACTAACGCTCTGTTTGTGCAGACACAGAGATTTATAAAGCTCTGTTTACACTGCTAACCTATGTTAGTGTGGGAAAACACTTAAAAACAGGGTCCTAGGGATTAGATCTAGGGCTGAGTGAATGAAAGAAGAGTGCTACAAGGTCCTGATGGGTCAGAAAAGGAATACATAAGTAGAGGAAGGTCTAGAAGGAGGAGGAAACTAGGAACTTTATGGGTAAACCGAGAACTAATGTGTAGTCCCCAACGGAATCATAAATTTTGCTATACAATTAAATGCATGGTGTATGGAGAATGAAGGAACCCTCAAGGGTCTTCCTGGGACCATTGGTAGACTGTAAGATTATTTGCAGTTGTCACAAAGCTACATGCATGTCCATACTCAATAAATAGGTATCAAAGGAAAACAGATTCATTGCCTCAAGCCTCTATGTAGATTTGCTGGAGAGCACAATGCAGCTAGGTTGAAGTCCCTTGAGCTGGCTCTAGATAAAGTCTTGCACATAGAAGAGACAAGCATGATCACAAGATAAAACCTTGATAATTAATACATGAATATACAAAAGAGATCTAGTTACACATAACTAAGCTACTCATGCTAAAAGGCATTGGACAAACAAATAAATGAATCATAGTACCAACACCACGGAGTAGACAATACAACTACAGTTCTATATTAATGTCAGAAGAGTGATTACAACCATTTGTTGCATTAGCCTTCCCTTACCGCTCCATCTCCGATCTCTCTCTCTCCCTTCTTACCAACTTCTTATGCTTAGATTTGAGAGTATGCTCGACAATCAAGCAAGCTATCCTTTCAAATGATCTGACCTCCATCACAATAGCCCTAGCTCTGCTTATGTAGCATTTGATTTTAGGGTTTCCAAGTTTCTCCATGAGTTTCCTTAGGTAAAAGCAATGATGTTGCCATGCTTTTGAGCTCTTTCCCATTTTCCTCCCTCATTAGGATTAGAAATCCCACAAATAGGTCAAAATTTGATGTTTCCTTGCTTTTTTGAGTAGATTTAGGAGAGAATATAGAGATATTTCTAAGTCAATTCACTCCTTTGACCTTTAGATCCTCATTAGGGTTCACTAACGATGTCCTCAAATGAACAAGTAGAGTTAGTCGGGTCACTAATGCTCCCTTAGGAGAAGATTTATAAAGCATGTTGGTAGTGTATAGGCGGCGTTAGTGAGGAAACAAGGCTTGTGAATTTGGTTATTGCTTCAGCCATCATATCTTTCCCCTCTGAGCTAATAAGGAGGTCATTTTGTTGTATAACATTTAGTCAAAATTATTACAATCAGTTTAGATTTATCTTAATTCTTGATCTATCATGAGTCTATAGGGATCAAATCTCTTTTCACTCTAAAATGTATTTTCACCTCAAGGGATTCGATCCCTTTCTATAATTGATAGATCGAGAGTTAAATAGATCTAAGCTAGTATTTATTATATAATAAAATCAACTTATAAATATATTAGTATTTTCTCAAGGAATTTGATGCCCTCTCTAATAAATCTAAAATTAAATAAATATAAGCTCGTTATTAATATTTTAAAGTTAATTATTTTTCATAAATATAATGCATATAAAAAATTCTCTTGGTTAATCTGGATTTTGAATATTGAAGTATTGATAACTGTATATAGAGGACCAAAACAAATTGAAATATCTACATATTCTTACTTACATGTTAGATACAACATTTCTAGCAGGTATCGTTTATGTTTCGAGAAGGTGAATCACCTTCTTGACTTTTCCACTATGCAACATGATGACTATGAGGAGGAATGGTAAGATACATTCGAATTATAAAGGGTGCATTGAAGGGAGAAGGGATTGAGATCGATATCATAATCATCCATTCAACAAGAAGTATAGACTGCCTTAATGATACCATCCATATTTGTTTCCTAACAAAGCCTGTAGGAAATGAGGAAAAGATGTCACATATGGAAGAACTATTGGATTGATAATATCACAATACTGTTGAATGTGAGTTAGTTTTTACTTTAAATTTATTTTTTCTCTTGATCATCGTGGGGAACATTTTTCATTCTAATAAAATCAAAGATAAAAATAAATCTTTGGGAATACATTCCATGGTTTACTTGAGAAATATCAGACCTTAATTACTAGACATAAATGGTCAGTGTCACAATTGGGTGAGAACATGAAGTTCATTTACATTTTTTTAAAATCATAGGGGATTTGGGGTGAATAAAAGAAACTTGATTGAGCGCTTTTTAAGTTCTTGATCAACCAATATTTTAGCCCTTGATCGTGTTGTTTGAGGGCTTAAATATTACTCGATCAAGCAATAAAACAAACTCTCGATCAAACTCTTGTGTGACCCAAGGTTATTTAGGAGCTCAATCAATCATTATTTCAAATTTCCCTTCATCTATCCCTTTCTTGTTAATAAATCACTTGCCACGGTCTACATAGGCTATTTTGCATAGACCACATACCTTATAGCTCGACGAAGGAGTGAGGAGATCGACCTAGCCATCCAATAGCTAGACCGAGGAGACAAAAGCTCAACCCAACTACCTAGGAGCCAAATGTGTAGAGATCAAGGTAGGTTTCTAGTCATTTTATGCTTATTGTAATTTTTTCATGCAAATGAAAAAAAAAATCCATCACAAAAACTATATAATACATAAACCCACCAAGAAAACTATAGGAAACTAATAAAATTCATAAATGAAAGAAATCTTTATTTTTTAATTTTAATTTTAATTCTTTCAAGGTTTTCCAAGCCTTATTTTTTATCATGAGTAATTACAATAAAAAATTTTGATTAGTACAAGTAGTATTCACTTACTAAACCATATGAGAAACATATACTGGAACTACTACTATCTATGTAAAGTTTTTTTTGGAGAGTTAATTTAGCAATTTTCCATATATAGATACACAAAAGAAATACATAATGCCATTTTAAAAGTAATGAAGGTTGGTGTACTTAGTAATGGACATACTGAATGCTAAAATGAAAGTTAGTAGTAGTAAATAAACTAATGGTTGTAGTCTCATTTCTAAACTTAGGTGATTGATGTTATTATGATTTCAATTAAACAAATCAATTGTTGAATTTGATTTGAGTTACAAGTAAATTTTATACCATAGAATTAGTCACTCAATGGATATAAAATAAGGTACAAGTAGAAAATAGTTTCACATACACACTTAATTTCTCCTTCAAATTCATAATGTCATTTCTTATTAAAACCTTATAAGAGATCCTCCACATTCTAGAAAACTAGCAACTACATGTTAATAAAAATCACCTTAGAAACATATTTTCACAAAAATAGAGAAGAAACTAAGATAAATGGCTAGATCACCTTGCAACTAGTAGCATTGGTTACCATGTGTTCCACATTTAGTAAGCTAGGTAACAAGTTAATCCTATGACATGTAAATATTACAATCTATAAAAAGTTTTATATATGTTATATTCATGTATTATTAGGGATTTATGGTTACTAAACTCCACAATGTATCAATTATCATTCATAATTAAAGTTGAAAGTAATTTATTCCTAAGACCCCATAGAAACCAAAACATTATCAAGTCTAAAAATTTACCTAAGTAATATTTAAAGGGAATGGTAACAACTCCTGCTACTATCTACTTGGTGTTACGTTAGGTCCCTATAATACTAGTGTATTCCCTTTATTTTTATTGATAGTATAGACCCGTATTGTTATTGTTGTGCCCATGTATCCCCCATGTTTTTATTGTTCTGCCCATAGGATCCCATTATTGTTACTATTACGCCCTTACATTGTTATTGTTATATAGGTTTCGATTATATTGTGACCCCTTAGACTCCTATATATACCAAGGAGGTGTTATCATTTGTATCATCCAAGAATTTGTTCTTTTATGTAGTGTAAAAGAGGTTTCCCCCTTGAAGAATATAATTTTTAAGTTGCTAAAATATCTTTTCTTCTATTTTATGAGCCGGTTGCATAACATTTGGTATCAGAGCTTTGGATTCTAGGGTTTTGCTTCTTTAAACATGTCACCTTGGAATTTTTGCTATATATTTTTTCTACGAATCTTCATAAGCTGAAATTGCAACCACATGGGAACGAAATATTGTTGAACCTTGTGTATGAATTTCAGATCTTGTTTCATTACATTTTTGGAGATATGATTCAAGGAAGTAGGGTTTTTGCATGCTCTAGAATTCATTCTCAAACATGTGACCTAGGGAAAATCATCATAAATTTCTCTCTGAGAATAAAATTTGAATTTCATAAAGTGTCACTGAAAATGCACAGACTTTAGTTTTTTTTAATATCATTTTCAAAGCCGAAGGTTGAAAATGTGACACGTGACATTCCATACAAGTTCGCTCTACTAGACCAGTCTATAATCAGGTCATTGTGGGAGATTGAGCATAACTCTTTCTTGAAGAATCCAAGCTCAGCCTAACTTGTTGGGTTGGAAATAAGACTCATATTTATATCAAAGGATGAAATTTATTGGAGATCTGAAATTAGAAAGATGCAATAGCCTCAATATCAGGCTCTTAAGAAGGAAGAAAAATGTGTGTATTTGTTTTTAAAATTTGCGTAAGTTTTGTTTGAAACATCTGTTTGAAGTTATTCAAGGGGCATATTAAAGCATAAATATCATTGTTTAGTTCAAAAATGACTCAAAGAAATATAATTTAAACACCAAGTAAGCAACCAAAATTCTCTTCTTTGACCCATGAGGAAGAAATGCAAGATGATATATCAAAATTATGAGACTAAGTGCAATAAATTCAGTCTGACAATGAGAAACAAAAAGTGAATTGGAAGTGATGATGAATGTTAAGAAAGATGGTTTGGAAGAAAAAATAAATGGAAACATGGAAGGCTTGAAGAATGGTTTAAAATTATATATGGGAGTTTTAAAGTAGACATGGACGTGATGAATGCCAAGTTGAAAGTTTTGACAAAGTTGTTGCTAGAAAGGCTTCCCAGTGGTGACAAGGTAATCCATGAACATCATGATGAGGAAAACAGGAATATGAATTATGATTTTAGAGACTCCAATGTTAGGTTTAATAACCACCACATTATAAAGATCAATATGAGGAAGTCTGGTGGAAAGGATCTGGTAACGTGGATACTACAAATGGAGTAATATTTTGATCTCCATGATGTGAAACACACACAAAAGGTAAGCATTTCAAATTTGTATTTAGAACCCAATTAGTTTGTATGGTATCGATGCCTTTGTTATCGTAAACCTTCTGTCACCTGGTCAATTTTTATGGAGTAAATGATAGTACGTTATGAGGATACAAATAGCAACACCTTCTTTATCCAATTCATAAATCTCAAACAAAAGGGTTCAATGGTGGAGCACATTAAGGACTTCAGAAAATTGAATATTAGGGTAACTGATATTCCAAAGGAGCAAAGGATTTATGTATTCATAGGGACTTTGAAAGATAACATCCAAATTGAGGTTCTCCTTTGGGAACCTGGTTCAATGGAGAAGGCATTTAGGGTGGAAAGAAAACTTGAAAGGAAAATTATGGAAACAAGGAAGTATACCACTCACAACTACAAACATGGAAATTTCGTTTATCTTAGCCTTCCACAACATACAAGGTTGATGCCAAAAAAATTAGAGGAAAAAGGAGAAAAAGGGATTTGTTAGAGCTGTGATAGAAAATACACTAAAGGTCATGACTGTGCCGAGAAGAAATTATTCAACATAGATCGTGAAGAGTCGGAAGAAAAGGAACAAGAAATATCAAAAGAGGAGGATATACACCAAGAACCAACTCTTGGGAAACAAAAAATGAAGACGACCATATCTTGCAATGGACTAGCAAGAATTACCACTCCTCAACTGATTAAGATATGAGGATATATCAAGAAAAAAAAGGTAATAGTGTTGATAGATTCAGGTAGTACTCATAATTTTATTCATTTTAAGATAACCAAGGAATTGAATTGCTTCCTATATCCAGTACTAGAGTGTCAAGTGATGGTTCCAAATGGAGGAACCGTAAATTTCTCTAGAAATTTCCATAATATCAAGCTAACCATGGGGGATATTAATTGAATAGTCCAATGATTTCCATTCAAATGGGTGGTGCTGATGTTGTACTAGGAGTCCAATGTTTACAATCTTTGCGGACACTACCTTTTAATTTTCAATAATTTTTCTTGAATATTTTTTGGAAAGGAAATAAATTTGAATTAATGGGTATCACAGGGAAACCAAGAAATATAATAAGGTCTAATGGAATGAAAAAACTTCGAGAAAGAACAACAGGGCGCAATTGCACAATTATGCCATTAGAGGTTCAAACATCAAAATCATATATTTCTTGAGATCTCCAAAAAGTATTAGACAATAAATCCAAAGTATTTGAGATTCCCAAAAGCCTCCCACCTATTTGTGATCATGATCATCTTATTCATTTGATTCCAGAAAGTATTCCCCCAAACATTAGGTCTTACAGATATCCTTATGCTCAAAAGAGTGAAATTGAACGTATATTTGCAGAAATTCTAAAGGATGGTATAGTTTAACCTAGTCAAAGTTCTTTCTCTGCTCCAGTAGTATTGGTGCATAAGAAGGATTGATCATGGTGTATGAGTCTGGATTATAGGGAGCTCAACAAGTAGAAGATGGTAGCAGAAGCAGTAGTAACAGCACAGTCGGCAGAGGTAGCAACCACGAAGGCGGACGAGGGCCAAACAACAACCTCGCAGGGGGAGGAGGCAGAAGAAGTAGAAAAAACAGAAGGGTGTGTGGACCCAGGGACCACGTCCACACAGAGAAAGTGCCCACACACTGCAAAGTGTGCAGGACCGAGGAAGAAGGTCAAGGCCTCAAAATTGGCCATTAACCCTTTCATCTTAACCAAAAGTGATCTACATGACATCGGCGAGACAATTCACAATGTCACATATGAGTCCCTTCAGGATTTTATGCAGGAGCATGAGACTGTGTTGGGGGCCCTCAAGGTGTAGCTACAGGAGTTACAGGTGCATCCCTCTTAGGTGGGTACCCTTTCCACCCACCTCGCAGCAAGATGCTTGGCAGCAGAGCATATGTTGCCCGCATGAATGGAAAACACAATACTGTTGTTGGAAGGGGCCCTAGTCACAACGAATGAGAGCGATAGATTTTTGGTTAACATAATGAAAGGCCTTGGCCTTAATTTGGTTGCCCTTCCATGAGAGACATTGTATATGCTACATGATCAGATAATCGCAGAGTTGCACACTAGGGAGAGTCGCGTGATCCAAGTTCTCACCGAGTAGAAGATAAACATGGAACAACTTAGTTTGCAGCACGACGAATTGGTGTCGTAGAATCAACGATTGGTGCAGGTGGTAGATGACGCTTGCCACCATGTCCAGGAGCTGGCCATCCCAGTAGATCTACTAGTAGAGGTACAGATCCACAGGTTGGCAACTGGAGTCCACGAGGCTAGAGAAGAAACGACAAAGGTTTAGCTGGAGCTAAATCTTCAGATTGCCGAGCTGCAGTTAAAGGTGCAGCCTTCCACTCCCTCGGAGGTCCGAGAACAGCGCACTAGTGCTATCGTAGTGGGATTGGAAGAAATTGGAGGTGCAGTGCAAGACTGTACCACTTCATTGGAGCAAGAACTTGAGGTCCCCACAACATTGTAGGAGGACCCCAACATCCAACGCTTGGAAATAGAGGCACGAGAACTCTAGGAGCAATATGATAATGTCTGAGGAACTTCGTAGATAGTAATCCTCACTCAACGGCTTGCGAGGATGCAAAAAGATAAGGCACTAAAGGAGCAGGTGGATCCAGCATGACATAAGGAGGCAGTTCTCAAAGCGTGCATCTAGTCGTGGATCGACGAGGCTTTCACTATCATGACAAACATTGAAGGAAAGATTGTGCACATACAGGAGATGCACATGTTAATGTAGAGAAGCACCCCAGACATAGAGGTCTTAGAACAAAGGATACAATAGATTCAGCAAGCATCGGCTCAGTGTGCTACCGACATCAGCACAGTTCAAGGACAGTTGGAAGAACTCCATCCCAAGATCACTGCGTTGACAGAGTGACTCGAGGGCAAGTCACAATGTTTGTGTTGGGGGCCTATTGGGCATGGAATCCCCCCCAAGGCATGTTTTGGGGCTCAAAGCCCAAGTTTTAACCCAATATTGGTGTAAAGTCTCCGCCAATTGCGGGCGCAGAGCGCGAAATGTATGATAGAGTCATAGGGTTGTCCGCCCTAGTCTTGTAAATGTAATGTCAGCCTACCCATGGTCCATGGACCATGGGATTGTATAAATAGAGCAAGGCTCTAAGTGTAAAAGAGAACAAAGTAAGAAGAAGTGAAGAGCAAGAGTCCAAGTGTCTAATTGTGTCTTGGGTCGTAGAGTAGGAGAAGGCTCTGCATCTAAGTGCGCAAATGCCTATTCGTCCGTAGCTGAGTGTGTGGACCCCTGCATCTGAGTGTGCAGGGTAGATTCAAGTCTGGAACCGAAGGACATATTAATAAAGAAAGGTTTTGTTACCAATTCATGTATTTTTTCTTGGATTGATGCATGGTTGATGTACATTGAAAATATACTATTTGTTTACTGCGCACACATGTATGAATGATTTATATTGCTAAATGTAACTTAAATGCATACAAATAAGCTAAGCTAATCAACTAACAGTAGAACACTAGTAAGGACGTGTGTAGAAATAGCACTCGGCCCCCGAGTAGGGATGTGCGAAGGCAACAATTTTGGCTGCAAGGTACGGGACAATGCGTGTAGTGACGTGTGCGCAAGTTCTAACCGCGGACCACTTGAACCCATCAGACATCTCCAGGGTGCATAAACTTGGGTCTATCACCATCCCATAATACTTTAGGTGAGATCTCATTCCGCGCTCGCAGACTGTTGCTGAAAGGGCCTGTAGTACTGGGATTTGTTTGGCTAAATCACCTCTGAACCTAGGTGAGGCCCTAGTAAGCCAAAAAATGTCAAAAAGGTCCCATGACCCATTATTCATCGATGGGATGGGTGGAAGCGTTCGAACTGAAGACAAAGGAGGTACTGATGCAACGAGAACCAAGAGTGGGTCCAATGGATTCGTGATCGAAGGATTGTACGGAGGTAGAACCCCTGCAGTAAAGAAATTCTCTGGTAAGCTTGAATCGTCGGTTATCCAAACTGATTCTATGTGAGATCTCGGAGATAGACTTCCGGAATATGGGGAATCTGGTTCACTGGGGCTCGGTGGATCCTCCACAATGAGTGGGGGAAGTCCTAACAATCGTCTAGATTAACGATGAGGGCCAGATGTAGCCGTGGTGGCCGACAATTTTTATCAATAAATTTTATTGTGATGTTTATTAAAGTCTCAATAATAACACTCTGGCACCTAAAAAATAAAAAATGCACTAAGTGAACCAATCAAAAAATAGAGGGAAATGACCCTATCTGATAAGCACCGATCACTGGAGATGAAACCCAGTATCACAATGAATAACAAAGAGGGCTGGCCAAATGTACAATTACGGTTACTATAGAGCTTCGCTCGAACCTCAGATTGAGGGGCCAAGTACTCTCATGAAGACAAGCACCCTCCCTAAAAATGAAGACAGAGCAGGTTTCTTTGTGTTAGGTACTAGGGCAGCCCGCCCTAGTCACCTTGTGTAAGTCCCTAAAAGTATGGCCACTAAGGATACCTCAGATCACAGAAACTATCAAGGGGGACATAGTCGCAAATAGTACACTATGTGGGCAGGATACCTGAGTCCCCGACTCAGGTCTGATATCCCCGAAGGGATCCCCGATACATAGAATACCAAAAGGAGTTGCAAGTGAAGGCGGGCTACCTTCACTTACAGTCCGATGTTGTCTCGTATTTAGATCCGCTTTTATTGGAGTGATATCGATAGTATGAGTGTAGAAGGATTTTTGTCTTTTAATGACAGTAGTTTTGGTTTCTGATCTTTGGCAGTTTACTGACACTACCTATCCCAACATCTTAACATGAACTAATGTTTGTTTGCTCTAGAAAGAGTTATTGGTTGATTTTAGGTAGATTTTAAGTGTTCTTTGTTAGTGTCTTTGGTAGGGGTGTTGACATATGATATTTGGTGGGACTCTGACTCAAAATCATGTAAAATACAGTCCTTGTAAATTTTCAATTTCGATGAATAAGTTGTATTCTATGAAGGGAGAGCCTTTCATGCATCAATATTCCTTCCATGCATCCTATTCATTACAACACTAGCATAACCGACAAAAAATTTCAATGCTCTCTAACAACTACTGAAACCAAATAATGCAAAACTTAATAAGCTAAGTAGAATAATTAATAAAAAAAAAAATGATTTTTCTTTTATGAAAATAAAATTTTTTAAGAAGAAAAGCTATTTTCTAAAAAAAAAATCTTTTAAGACACAGACCTTGAAACAAAACACAGCTACGGATCCCTTATCAGTCTAGAAGCAAGTTTCCCAACCCTTTGCGGTCACAGATGCAGCTGCATATCAAAATTTGGGTGACTGATTCTCAATGCTAGAGGCCATAGAGAGTTATTGGAGGCACTAACGCTTTGATTGTGTAGACACAGAGATTTATAAAGCTCTGTTTACACTGCTAACCTATGTTAGTGTGGGAAAACACTTAAAAATAGGGTCCTAGGGATCAGATCCAGGGCTGAGTGAATGAAAGAAGAGTGCTACAAGGTCCTGATGGGTCAGAAAAGGAATGCATAAGTAGAGTAAGGTCTAGAAGGAGGAGGAAACTAGGAACTTTCTGGGTAAACCGATAACTAATGTGTAGTCCCCAACGGAGTCACAAATTCTGCTATACAATTAAATGCATGGTGTATGGAGAATGAAGAAACCCTCAAGGGTCTTCATGGGACCATTGGCAGACTGTAAGATTATTTGCAGTTTTCACAAAGCTACATGCATGTCCATACTCAATAAATAAGTATCAAAGGAAAACAGATTCATTTCCTCAAGCCTTTGTGTAGATTTGTTGGAGAGCACAATGCAGCTAGGTTGAAGTCCCTTGAGCTGGCTCTAGATAAAGTCTTGCACATAGAAGAGACAAGCATGATCACAAGATAAAACCTTGATAATTAATACATGAATATACAAAAGACATTTAGTTACACATAACTAAGCTACTCATGCTAAAAGGTATTGGACAAACAAATAAATGAATCATAGTACCAACACCATGGAGTAGACAGTACAACTACAGTTCTATATTAATGTCGAAAGAGTGATTACAACCATTTGTTGCATTAGACTTCCCTTACCCCTCCATCTCCTCTCTCTCTCTCTCCCTTCTTACCAACTTCTTATGCTTAGATTTGAGAGTATGCTCGACAATCAAGCAAGCTATCCTTTCAAATGATCTGACCTCCATCACAATAGCCCTAGCTCTGCTTATGTAGCATTTGATGTTAGGGTTGCCAAGTTTCTCCATGAGTTTCCTTAGGTAAAATCAATGATGTTGCCATTGTTTTGAGCTCTTTCCCATTTTCCTCCTTCATTAGGATTAGAAATCCCACAAATAGGTCGAAATTTGATGTTTCCTTGCTTTCTTGAGTAGATTTAGGAGAGAATATAGAGATATTTCTAAGTCAATTCACTCCTTTGACCTTTAGATCCTCATTAGGGTTCACTAACGATGTCCTCAAATGAACAAGTAGAGTTAGTGGGGTCACTAACGCTCCCTTACGAGAAGCTTTATAAAGCATGTTGTCAGTGTATAGGCGGCGTTAGTGTGGAAACAAGGCTTGTGAATTTGGTTATTGCTTCAGCCATCATATCTTTCCCCTCTGAGCTAATGAGGAGGTCATTTTGTTGTATAACATTTAGTCAAAATTATTACAATCAGTTTAGATTTATCTTAATTCTTGATCTATCATGAGTCTATAGGGATCAAATCTCTTTTCACTCTAAAATGTATTTTCACCTCAAGGGATTCGATCCCTTTCTATAATTGATAGATCGAGAGTTAAATAGATCTAAGCTAGTATTTATTATATAATAAAATCAACTTATAAATATATTAGTATTTTCTCAAGGAATTTGATGCCCTCTCTAATAAATCTAAAATTAAATAAATATAAGCTCGTTATTAATATTTTAAAGTTAATTATTTTTCATAAATATAATGCATATAAAAAATTCTCTTGGTTAATCTGGATTTTGAATATTGAAGTATTGATAACTGTATATAGAGGACCAAAACAAATTGAAATATCTACATATTCTTACTTACATGTTAGATACAACATTTCTAGCAGGTATCGTTTATGTTTCGAGAAGGTGAATCACCTTCTTGACTTTTCCACTATGCAACATGATGACTATGAGGAGGAATGGTAAGATACATTCGAATTATAAAGGGTGCATTGAAGGGAGAAGGGATTGAGATCGATATCATAATCATCCATTCAACAAGAAGTATAGACTGCCTTAATGATACCATCCATATTTGTTTCCTAACAAAGCCTGTAGGAAATGAGGAAAAGATGTCACATATGGAAGAACTATTGGATTGATAATATCACAATACTGTTGAATGTGAGTTAGTTTTTACTTTAAATTTATTTTTTCTCTTGATCATCGTGGGGAACATTTTTCATTCTAATAAAATCAAAGATAAAAATAAATCTTTGGGAATACATTCCATGGTTTACTTGAGAAATATCAGACCTTAATTACTAGACATAAATGGTCAGTGTCACAATTGGGTGAGAACATGAAGTTCATTTACATTTTTTTAAAATCATAGGGGATTTGGGGTGAATAAAAGAAACTTGATTGAGCGCTTTTTAAGTTCTTGATCAACCAATATTTTAGCCCTTGATCGTGTTGTTTGAGGGCTTAAATATTACTCGATCAAGCAATAAAACAAACTCTCGATCAAACTCTTGTGTGACCCAAGGTTATTTAGGAGCTCAATCAATCATTATTTCAAATTTCCCTTCATCTATCCCTTTCTTGTTAATAAATCACTTGCCACGGTCTACATAGGCTATTTTGCATAGACCACATACCTTATAGCTCGACGAAGGAGTGAGGAGATCGACCTAGCCATCCAATAGCTAGACCGAGGAGACAAAAGCTCAACCCAACTACCTAGGAGCCAAATGTGTAGAGATCAAGGTAGGTTTCTAGTCATTTTATGCTTATTGTAATTTTTTCATGCAAATGAAAAAAAAAATCCATCACAAAAACTATATAATACATAAACCCACCAAGAAAACTATAGGAAACTAATAAAATTCATAAATGAAAGAAATCTTTATTTTTTAATTTTAATTTTAATTCTTTCAAGGTTTTCCAAGCCTTATTTTTTATCATGAGTAATTACAATAAAAAATTTTGATTAGTACAAGTAGTATTCACTTACTAAACCATATGAGAAACATATACTGGAACTACTACTATCTATGTAAAGTTTTTTTTGGAGAGTTAATTTAGCAATTTTCCATATATAGATACACAAAAGAAATACATAATGCCATTTTAAAAGTAATGAAGGTTGGTGTACTTAGTAATGGACATACTGAATGCTAAAATGAAAGTTGGTAGTAGTAAATAAACTAATGGTTGTAGTCTCATTTCTAAACTTAGGTGATTGATGTTATTATGATTTCAATTAAACAAATCAATTGTTGAATTTGATTTGAGTTACAAGTAAATTTTATACGATAGAATTAGTCACTCAATGGATAGAAAATAAGGTAGAAGTAGAAAATAGTTTCACATACACACTTAATTTCTCCTTCAAATTCATAATGTCATTTCTTATTAAAACCTTATAAGAGATCCTCCACATTATAGAAAACTAGCAACTACACGTTAATAAAAATCACCTTAGAAACATATTTTCACAAAAATAGAGAAGAAACTAAGATAAATGGCTATATCACCTTGCAACTAGTAGCGCTGGTTACCATGTGTTCCACATTTAGTAAGATAGGTAACAAGTTAATCCTATGACATGTAAATATTACAATCTATAAAAAGTTTTATATATGCTATATTCATGTATTCTTAGGGATTTATGGTTACTAAACTCCACAATGTATCAATTATCATTCATAATTAAAGTTGAAAGTAATTTATTCCTAAGACCCCATAGAAACCAAAACATTATCAAGTCTAAAAATTTACCTAAGTAATATTTAAAGGGAATGGTAACAACTCCTGCTACTATCTACTTGGTGTCACGTTAGGTCCCTATAATACTAGTGTATTCCCTTTATTATTATTGATAGTGTAGACCCGTATTGTTATTGTTGTGCCCATGTATCCCCCATGTTTTTATTGTTCTGCCCATAGGATCCCATTATTGTTACTGTTATGACCTTACATTATTATTTTTATATAGGTTTTGATTATATTGTGACCCCTTAGACTCCTATATATACCAAGGAGGTGTTATCATTTGTATCATCCAAGAATTTGTTCTTTTATGTAGTGTAAAAGAGGTTTCCCCCTTGAAGAATATAATTTTTAAGTTTCTAATATATCTTTTCTTCTATTTTATGAGCCGGTTCCATAACATTTGGTATTAGAGCTTTGGATTCTAAGGTTTTTCTTCTTTAAACATGTAACCTCGGAATTTTTGCTATATATTTTTTTCTACGAATCTTCATAAGCTGAAATTGCAACCACATGGCAACGAAATATTTTTGAACCTTGTGTATGAATTTCAGATCTTGTCTCATTACATTTTTGGAGATATGATTCAAGGAAGTTA